>JAVQIZ010179153.1:0-19386 GCA_036023535.2 Galaxias brevipinnis
GCCACAGTGCGGGTCAATGGAGTGTAACATGGCGGGCCTCTGCAGTGCTATGGCCACAGTGCGGGTCAATGGAGTGTAACATGGCGGGCCTCTACCATTCCGTGACGTGCCCACAGTACAGGTCACTGTATGATACAACTGTTACTGACAAAGTTGTTCTGATGTAGTACAAATAGTTACAGTCATTGTTTTTATGTAACTATATGTATATTAAACAACTAACTAAATTTGACTTATTCATGTTGATCAGTACTGAAAACCATCTGAAAGCAGTCCTAACAATGTACTGCCTAATTTACTAATTCAGGCACAGTCTAATCAGTTATTTTGAAACCGATCTATAAATATTGCCCTCTAGTGGCATGGAGATGCAAAATGCAAAAGATCCATTAAGGACGTTTTTCTCCAGTATTGTGGATCAAACAGAAATTGTTTATACATTTTTAAGTGAAAATTAATGGGTTAGTCGAAGACCCCATTGGTTCTTGCAATAATCATTTTGGTATTAGTTCTCTTATTAAAGATGCTTAACAGCTGTTTTGAATTTGATTCATTTACTTCAATCGAAATTTTCAGTGGCATTTTTGCCTGTACTGGATTTGTGTTTATTTGTTTTAGATTATCAGGTTTTATTTGTGTAGTATCAGCTTAGTCATGACAATGCTAATGACAACCCTATATGGGCCTATAGTGTATTTGCAGAAGTGCATGTAAACCAATATATTGTTTGATTTTGTGATACTGTCTGTCACACTCAGTCATGTCACTTCAGATGAGCTTTCATGATTAGATCATTTCTGTGCACATTTTCTCTTACCTCACGCTACCTACCACATATACTACTAAATATTTTTAGCAACATCTTTGAATAGCATCATTGGGAAAACTAGCCATGCAAACAAATAATGATTTATCAGGTTGATTGATTGTTCATGTGTGCATTATTGTAACATGTAAAGAAAATAATAAGGCTTTCATATTCTGTACACGATGCTCGATATGTCAATAGTTGTGATAACATTGCTCTTGTTTCTGAATTGTAGTACCAATACACTACAATTATTTTAAAGAATGAACGTAAGTAGCATTTTAGTTCTTATCATCATTGCTCAGACTATCAGTTTATGTACCTGTGTGGAGTCTTGGTTATTAGGTGTTTGGTGGTTATTTTAGTATGTATAAGTAGGTTGTAATAATTTATTCCAAATGAATCATAGCACAAGCTTTGACAAAGGAAATGTAACTCGTTTATCAATGGACCCTTCGATGCTTACCTCTACTTAACATGAGAGTTGTGTCACAGAATACTCCTACCCAGGCAACAACATGTCCCCGGTATTGTATAAACAGGAACTGAGTGAAACTGTCATACTTTCAGCCCTTACATGACCGGACATGGTGGTGTACTAATAGTGGTGTACACTAACTTAAAATATTACGGTGATTTTGTCACTGTAATAACTATTGTGGCAATCAATAATCAATGTTTATGCAAATCATAATGTAGAAATATATAATTTATTTCAACACTGTGCATATTCCCACTAAAATTATGTTTTTTTACAAAGGCCACATTTTACTAAAGGTCTAAGTGATATAGGAATAAGAGAGAATACAGTTTGTTTTGACTGTATTGCAGGTAGCACAAGTGTTTAGGAAGCGTAAATAATATTATCAAAATGCATTTTAATTTCAGTACATGTTAGGCTTCCTGATTTCCATGTCATGATGTATGTCTACTGTTTCTGCTCTTTCATTTGTAATATAACATTGATATTGTGTTATATATTTATGACTGCCATAATGCCCATATCATTTTCTTATTTAACAAATATATATTTTATATATTATATATATATCGTTTTTCAAATAATTTAAAAGCATATTATGATGCCCTATATAACGTAACACCTTAGATAGGATTTAAAAAAAACACACTGCTTAACCTGAAACAATATTAACAACACTTAGGGCCATCAACAGCAATACAATTTTTGCTATTTGTTTTCAAACATGAATTTGGTATGGTATTTGCAGCATTGTATTGTATTGTATGCTCGTCCCTTTAAATAGGGAGAATGAACAGTGATCCAAATCAGTCAGCTGCACTGTGGCCCATGTGTTCATGAGTCTTCCTCCACTCTCATTCAGCTGTTTCCAAACGGCAACACCTCCCCCTCCCTTCCTCACTCCTAAATCCCGCTCCCGCTCCAAGTGCAGTCATTTCTAGTGCAGAGAAACGTCCCTAGTGACACTGAGGGATGACGCAGGCTCTCTCTTCCTTTCTCTCTTCAACTCTCCGCTCTCTCTCTCACTCTCTCTCTCTCCCCTCTCTCCCCTCTCTCTCTCTCTCTCTCCTTCTCTTTTGACTCGCTCACCCCCCTCTCCCTCTCTCGCTCCTCTCGCTCTCCTCTTTTCCTTTCCCATTGCCCTCGCTCTGCCTCTATTTCCCCGGCACTGCAGTGCTGGTTGTGATTGCACACACACGGGTGCACCACACATATTCTCTCTCTCCCTCTCTCTCTCTCCCTCTCTCTCTCTCTCTCTCTCTCTCTCTCTCTCTCTCTCTCTCTCTCTCTCTTTTTCTCTCGCTCACTCAAACATACGCACACACACACACACACACACGAGCGTAGCTGAGAAGCTAGGACTGCAGCAGCTTGCACCAGCCACGTCCGATCTGTGTGGCCACACGAGAGAGGAGAAGTGGTAAAGAATACGGTGTGTCTCTTTGCACAGCCCTGTGCATGCGACTCTGCAGCAGTGTCAGCGGAGCATTTCAACATGGGACAGCGTGTGTTCTCTGGCTTCCTCTGCACTGCCTCTGCATCCCATTCAGCCTGCTCCTCCCACTCCTCCTCCTCCTGACCACGGCATCATTAGACAGGACTACCGATTGACCGGGACCAGAGACAGCAGGACACCCAGGTTTGCCCTGGCGGAAAGACTGACCTGACTAAAAGATTGTGGCTGTACTCGTTCCCCACCTTCATTTAATGCTGGATTCTAATCGAGCTCAAAAGGCGAAAAAAATACCCGAAAACCAGGAGCCTTGGATGTCTATGACGCTTTTTGTCTGTGTTGTCATTGGCGCATTTTCTTTATTTCATTGGTTGTTCTTGCCTTCTTTGAGACTGGCTAACAGGCACTGCAGCACCAGGACTGCAGAAGCCGTGAACCGGTAGGGCATGAGGACCCAGAGGAAACCCAGTGGAAGGTCTTGAGCTACCGTTGCTGCCACTGCTGCTGCTGAGGTGCTTATCTAGATTTTTTTTTATTCAGAAAGGGCGTCTGGTGGGGGTTGGGGTGGGTGGTGACAGTGCAGGTACCCGGGCCCCTGCAGAGCAGAGCGGGTGGCTCTGGCATAGAGGAGGCAGGCAGGACGTCCTGTGGGAAAGGGGGAGGCTGGCTCAGGCTAGGGCTCCTGATGGTGGCTATTTTTGTCTCCCCTAGCTGAGTGATTGGGGACAGCGGGTGGAAGAGAAGATGCTTATGGCCCGAGACATGGCGCGGGACGAGGCCCAGAAGCTTCACAGGAAGTGGCTCAAGCATCAGGCCTTCATGGCTGAGCTAGCCCGCAACAAAGAGTGGCTGGCCAAGATTGAGCAGGTGAGTGCACTGGGAAGGGTGGGTGTAGGCTCGGGCCGGAACGGGGAGGTTAGGGATGCAGAGCAGGTGAGTCAGGGGGAAGGGTGCCATGCCAAAGATAGAACACATAGTTGAGAAATGGTGTGCATGCAGGATGCTAGGAGAACTATGGAACGAGGATGGGGTGGGGGTGAGGGGGTTGGGAGGGGGGGGGGGGGTGCAGTCAAGACAGAATATGTAAAAGCATGAAAGGTGTGTCATCACTATCTTCATTTTCTCATTCCATTTGTCGGCTGTGAGTAAGGTGTGATATTTTTCAATTGATCGTGTAGAGGACATCCTGCATTTTGAGCTCAAGGTTATGGTCGTAATAACAGCTGTGGTGTCTCCAGGGCAGCGGATTCAAGGGGAAAGGGCTTTTGATTTGCCTGATCAATGCAGTTACCATTGCCTCTATTGAGGCTGGATGTCCTCATGATGTGGATATCTGAGTAGAGAATGAGATGAATGGTATCAACATTACTATGCTTGATTGATTTAGCAGAGAGCAACACCTTTCTCATAATGAACAGGCCCAACATAGTCCTAAAATATACACGTTATAATGATTATAAAAAGGGTTGTATGAGTCTGTATGAGTTTGTATATGATTTGTAGAATGATTCCCTCACAGTCTGTGTTGATATGAAATTCCACTGTTTCAAAGCACATGCGCCAATCCTGTTATGTTCCATGGAAAGCTCAGACAAGCTCTTCAGGTATACATGACTTATGCAAGTTGAATTAAGCAACTGTGCTCATTTATATTCAGGATAAGCAAAACAATTGTTCAAACTATGTTAATAACTGTAGTGTATGAAGAATAGTTTGCCTTTCCTGATTGTCCTACTCAGAACATTTACCTGCATGCTAATGGATTCATAGGCAGTGCATTTTTGCTTGGTACAGCTTTCTTTTTTGTTTTCTTATTAGAATATGTCCCATTTTAAAATGAAATTGAGAATGTGTATTTCATGATTATTTCAAATTTTAAACAAAATTGCCCAAAACCGCTATGTAGGTTGTCATTGCTATCATGAGAATATTTTGTATGGTATTGGGGGCTCTTATTGGTTAAGGTTAAGGATTTTTCAACTAATTTTAGACATTTTGCTGGGAAACTTGTTATGTAGGTGTACTGCATAATAAGCATCTCCCTGGCTTAATTATTCAGCTTGACAGCTTTCTTATTAGTTTATGATACCCAATGTAGTTGTTTATTGAATTCAACATGCAGTACACAACTGGGTACAAGACCATGCTTCATAAGGAACAATTGAATATTTGATTAGCTTGCTATAAAACTAAAACATATATTAATGCATCACACTTATTTAAAAAATATGGTAGAATTGTGTTAGCTTTCCAGAAGAGTGTAGGACATAAGGTTTACTTTGCCTTGATAGACTTGATGAAGTTTTGTTCAAAAAGAAAATGGCTAAGGGAGTCTAAGCTTAGTCCCATCCACATTCATTAGTGAGTGTAAGTTACAATACATTATATATTGGAAAGCAAGTGCTTTCAGAAATGCTACATTAGCTGCTCAATATGTTGTAGTTGAACTCCTGGCACCTATCTAATTTCTTTCTTAAGCTATTTATTTACTGTCAGACCACAGATGTCTAATGTGTTTGTATGGTTTTGAGACTTGAATCAAGTACTGCCATTTCACTGCAAAAGATATTTGATTTCTCAGATACTTGGACGTTTCGTATCTGTTCAGGCCTACAAATGTATGACAGTCACGCTCTGTTTATTATGTCCAACTACCTAAAAGCTTAGAAATGTCAAGAAACGGTGACGGCGATGCTGATTCAGCTTAAATTGAAAACCTGAGTGAATGAGGACACCACTTCATATGCTTTTGAATCATCAGCGTATCTATATAACCTTTCGTGCAAAATACCAGATAGACACAGAGAAAGAAGATGGCTGCTCCCTCAGTGTTACATCCACAAGGCGGACTGGGGTGCCTTCTCAAGGGCTCTATGTCTCTCTAGCCCCACACAGAATGTTACATATGCCATCATGTCCCCACACTGCCAATAACATCGCTTCAAAAGCCCCCACCACCGCTCCCTCTCTCGTTACCTGAGAGACGGGGCAGAAAGGATGACGCTGCGTCCTGCTGTGATTGGAGAACTCTGTGTCCTTTTGGAATGGTTCCCGCCCCAGCCCTTTGCCTCTGCTGTCTCTCTCTCTCTCTCTCCCTGTACTTACTCAGCACATGGGCCTGAGCGCCGAACTTCAAGCTGGGCCTGTAGGTCTGTAGAGAATCTCCAGTCCTCCAGGGAGGCTTCTCTGTTACAATCAGAGGACCCTGGGGTTTACTTACAGTTGACCTTGTGCCAACATTTACCAACAGCTCAGGGGTCAGAACATTCTAAACACGCAACCCCATTCGGGGCTGGTCCCTGTTGACCAATCAAATGGTCTAACACGAGGAGAGCATTGAGCCACATCCTGGCTGGTGTATGTGGTTTGGGCCCTGTTACATCGTTAGGATCATGGATACTTAACACAATGTCAAGTGTGCCCTCTATTTTTTGTCTACAAAATGTATTTCCATTGATGCTAGTGATGCTTTCCCTGAGTAAAATGGTTAAGCAATGCTTTAGATACTTGACCAATTTCCCAGATAATGTGAATCAATCCTAGTTCCTTTCGTTGTCCTAGCGGTGAGCTGTGGTCTTTTTAGGCATGTACAGGTATGTAGATGTTTGCAATATGGTGTGTGAAAAAAAACCTGTGAACTTTATTTTGTGCTGAATGCTCATTCCATTCATCGTAACAGTTAACTGTTAATGTTGGGAGAGTTGCATAACTGTGCGGATAACTAAATACATACAGTATATGGTCTGCTTTTGCTAATAAAAAGCAATCTATTGAATCCACTGGGAAAGCGTCCACCATTTTAATGTGCTGTATCAGCTGTACGACTCAGCCTGCAGAGGGTGTCTACATAGGGTTAACATCATATGAGATTATCACGACAGCACAATGCAATGATATGATTTACCTCTCCATCTTAGGATGTTAGTCTATAACACATCTTCCTCACTGCACCTTGTTTGAAGAAACAATCGCCTTTTAATTTATGTGCTCTTACTCTTCGATTACTTACTTTCCATCTCCCTGTAATCTTTTTTGTGCCCTGTTTTCTATTCCCTACCTTACTCTCCCCTTTCCTCTCCACGTCCCCTCTCTGATTTCCTCTCCTCTCCCTGTGTGTCAGTGAAGCCAAGAGAAAGAGAGAGACCTGCTTTCTGCTGGCTCTGCATTATGAGGGGCCGAGCGAGGCTGAGGAAGGATAGGAGTGTGAGTGAGGGAGAGGGAAGGAGCGAGCGAGCGGAGAGAGAGCGCTAGCAGCAGTTAAGCAGAGAGCCGGTGCCAAGAGGAGGAATGCAGCACTGCATTATGAAAGCCACAGGATAGGTCCAGTTCTCTGTGAGAGACAGGAAGGAGAGATAGAGCAGAATTTAGAGGATGAAGTCACTCCCATTCGGGCTTGCTGTTCCCTTACCAGTCACAGTGTAAATATTACATCACGCTGTTCAGTCAAAAGGATGACGGGGCATTGATGAGGATCCTAACCTGTTTCCCTGTGAGAGAGCACTGACACGATCAGCCACTAAGACACTCACAGTGGTTTGCATGTGCTCCGAGATGTGGTCTCACTGCAGACCCTTTCTCTCCATGGCTGACATTCAATGGTCCTTCATGTAACAGACGAGGGAACCTGTGGTGGAGAGCTTGTTGAAGGAAAACACCTCCTGCTCAAATTGGTCTGAGCATGGGAGGAGACTGCAAGGATTCTATTTCAGGAATTTGGATTGAAGCCACTGGGAGCTTCATCAACACAGAAGAAAACGCCACACGCTTTGATCTCTCCACATCTTCTCATCCAGCTCACATCACGTACAAAGTCCGAGATTTAGGGGGCAGGGCACAGACGATACCCTTACTTGGACAGACAAGAGTCTGTTTGACTGTTCATTTTCTGGATTTTCATGTCAGTCTGGGGATGAGCTTTGTTTCAGCAGAGGACCCCTATCCTAACATATAGTAGGTTGCTTCATGTCTCCAGTCATGGGTTAAGAACCAACCCATAGACATACAAGGCATACAGAGAATCTGCTCTAGAGCAAACGTCCCTGCGCATCAAAGAAAGACACATTCAATGTCTGTGTCTTTTTAAAAATCATTTCTGGTGTTTCTCATGACCAATAGGAACATTGTGTGTTTAGGTGGACAATGATGACTTCAGAATCCCCAGTGAGACTAGGGGGATTATCTCCCAATTGAAATGTTGAGCCTGATCTGTAGGCCAACAAAGTGTAAATGAAATTGCATTTAATAATAATAAGATTGAAAGAGCAAGGTCAGTTTGTTAACAAAAATATTTTATATTTAAGCTTTAAAATGCTGAATAGTTTTTTGTTTTGTTGTGCACAAAAGCCGACCTAGAGGATAATTATCAGATCAGGCAAATATCAGTCAAGCCAGAAAGAAACAGTCCTTGAAGGGAAAGCTGACATTAAACTGGTATATGTAGGAAGCATCAAAGCCTTAGCCAAGAAGCCTAACCTGTGTATATGGCTTTCATTTAAAACAATGCTAGTATTTTTTAAATCAAGAGTGAAAATCTATTTTCTCTTAATAACACTATAGATTGTACTAGAACTGGCTAGTTTAATAGTTTGTGAAAAAAAAGTATGTGGCTATTTCAATTTGCAAAAAAATAATACACCAAGACCGTTCCGTTTGTCCTCCTCCTCCGTGTCCAGGAGGGAGAGGAGTTGATCCAGGAGAAGCCGGAGCTTCGTTCGGTGGTGCAGCAAAAGCTGGAGGAGATCAGGGAGTGCTGGTCCGACCTGGAGAGCACCACCAAGGCCAAGGCCCGCCAGCTGTTTGAGAACAACAAGCCTGAGCCAGTGGTGAAGAGCTACTCCGACCTGGACAACCAGCTTTCCCACTTGGAGCAACAGCCCCCCCAGCTGGAGCAGGCCCATCACCTGCCCACCTTCAACGAGCAGCTGCAGAGATTCCAGGTATCTGATGGATATCAAATTAGTTCCTATGCTAATGGTTACTTGTGTAGTTGTCAATGAGGCCTCATTTAGATTTGTGTAGTGACATATTATTGGTAATGTACATTGTAATTGATGCTATCTTCTACAGACCCTTATGGAATGGTATGGTGTATGGAACCCGTTGTTGTAGCATGCTCGCACTCACCAGGCTCATTGACATTAAAGACTGCATCGTATGCTTTGTTCTTAAAGCCGGGCCAACCCCTTACATAACATTAAAATGCTTGCATAAGAAAATAGCTGAAAGTGCTGAAAAGCTGATGTGCTGTGTGTTTAGCTATCTCTCATCTGTCTCTAACATGACCTGTAACCCCCCCTCCCCCTCCCTCCCTCCCCCTGGCTCTCAGACCATGGAGTCTCAGATAGGGGACTTTTATAAGGACGCTGGGGAGCTGGGGGGCTTTCAGGGAGTGGGCCTGCCTCAGCGAGGCCTGATGACAGGCGATGGAGACGGGGCCGAGCAGTCAGGCATGGTGGAGACCCGCATTGTGCGCCTCATCGAGCCCCTCAAGGAGAGACGCCGAATCCTGCTGGCTTCTAAAGAAATGCACCAAGTTGCCCAGGACCTGGAGGATGAGATAGTGAGTGACTCCACACCCCATCAATGCATCACCATAAAGCGCATACAAAGTGTAATGAACATGTTGTTTTGTAGTTATACAACTGTGAAAATATAGCTGGCTATGGACTGACAGTGATTTATTTGATGTGTAGCTGTGGATCCAGGAGAGACTTCCTTTGGCCTCCTCTAAGGATTATGGGACTAACCTCCAGAGTGTCACACAGCATGTGAAGAAGAACCAGGTGAGTGACACAGAAACCTCTTCCTCCAGTTATCTCTGGTCAGCGCAAATGAAGCGTCTTTCCGTTCGCCCTTCACCCCAAGCCTCTGCTTTGTCCCTCAGACCCTCCAGAGGGAGCTGACAGGGCGGCGAGCGCGCGTGGAGGAGGTTCTGGACAGGGCAGGGATCATCGCCTCGCTCCGCACTCCCGAGGTGGACTTTGTGCGAGACGGGGCGGGGCACGTACGTCAGCTGTGGGAGGTGCTGCGCCTGGAGGCGGAGCGGCGGTCGGTGATGCTGGACGCCGTGCTGCAGGCTCAGCAGTACTACAGCGAGGCCGCCAAGGTGGAGTCCTGGCTGTCAGGCCAGAAACTGCACCTAGCCAACGAGGAAAAGGGCACGGTACGGAAGGCAATGTCATTCCAAAGCAGATGGTGATGGGGGGACTTGACTGAAGTCTTGTTCCAGTGTTTCAGTTTGGTTCTTGATTTGTTCAACAGGAGGAGACGAGCACCCTGCAGCTACTGAAGGAGCACCTTGCCCTGGAGCAGACAGTGGAAAACTACGCTGAGACAGTGGGCATGCTCTCCCAACAGTGCCAGCGCCACCTGGAAATGGGACACCCAGACAGGTGTGCAGTCACACACTTGCGCACACAAACACACACACTCACACACACACACACACACACACACACACACACTCAGTATACAGTATAAACAAATACACAAGAGATTCAGGTTTCAGTTAAGAATTGTGGAAATGCAATGGTCACTTGGATGCTCTTGAGTTTTCTTAAATGTTGTTCTCAGTACGGTTCCCATAGGACTGACAAATACTGTACGTTTGTAAATCCCTTTACTTGGTCAGCTTGCTCTAAAAATGACTAAACTATATAATTAACAATTTATCCCCACAATATACAATTATTTATGGTGTGTTTTTTATTTATTTAAACATTAATTCAGTTGCCAGAAAGGTTCCACATGCATTTATATTTGCTGCTAATTTAACGAACGTTTTTTAATTTCTCACTGAATTTTTAAGAATTTTGTTTAGTTAAGACATGTAAAAGTCCTTGAACTAGATTTAAAATACATGCGTTCCTCACTGTATATGTTACATTGAAATCTCTTTATGTGGGTCTCTCTGACAGTGAGCAGATCACCAAGCAGCAGTCCCACATCGATCGGCTGTATGTGTCCCTCAAAGACATGGTGGAGCACAGGAAGACCAAGCTGGAGCAGCAGTACTGGCTCTACCAGCTCAGTAGGGAGGTGGAGGAGCTGGAGAAGTGGATCACCGAGCGCGAGGCTGTGGCCAGCTCCACTGACCTGGGTCACGATCTGGAGCATGTCACGGTTGGTGTTACTAGTTCCTGATCCTAGGGCAAAATTACATTAGAAAACTTGTCAATACTGATATTCGTTTTTTTATTCTTTACTTTTATTGAAACATCTTGTTTAACTTTCTTTCTTCTGATACATTGGATAGTGTTTTTTTATTTAGGGTTGGGTGCCATGTGGAGAGGATATGGTAGTGGGGAAGGGTTTATTCCTGTCCTATGCCTCCTAACTTGATGGATTCACAACTTTCCAAGGTTATGGTGCAGTGGGCAGAATAGCGTGAAAGGACCTCCTCTGCCAGTGCTGTCTCTCTATTGTCTGTACATTTGAATATCCTGTTAGCCTTTAGGGTAGTATTTATCTCAGGGCACCAACTAATACCGTTTACAGTTAATGTTTTTACTGTCTTTGTATCATGGTTAACAGAACCACCACTAGCCTAATCTGAAGTTAGAATCTTACTAGATTTTGCTATTGGGTTGTGTGTAGTGGCATTTGTTTTTTTCTATTGGGTGTTTGTGATCTCTTCAGAGAAGGGGGGTGCTGCAGGCAGCCAGGCTCAGGGATAAACTTAGGGGTCAGCTGTTTACAGTCTCTATCAATGCAGTCTTTGGTCTTTTAATTTCACATAGTTTCCGGCTTGGCGTTCTAGTCTGACCAGTGCGTCCCATCAGCTGTGTGTCAGCAGACCACCCAGCCCTGAGTGTACAACTCAGTTCTTAGCTTCTTAATATGGCAGTCTATTTGAACACAATCACACGTACACAGTCCTACACTAAACATTCTGTGCTTGAGCTGTGGATGCTAAAAACGACCTCCTCCACCCAGCCTCTGCCTTTAGGGAAGGCCTGCTGAAATGAGGGATTCCAAGTAAAACTAGCGCTCCCTGCTCGTGCATGATAAACCGTAGGCCATCCACAGGTGCATGGGCAGGGAGTATCCAAAAGACCCAAGCTTATAACAGCGAATCAAAATTGGATTGCCTTACTACTCGCAATAAATGGATAAATCTTTGAACGTTTATATACCGTATGTCACTGGCAGACACTGAGAGGGACAGGATACTGCTGAGCTCCTGTGCCAGGGCTGTCTCAACAAGGTTAATGTTGGGACCCAGGCACACAATGTCTCATGACTATAGTGTTTACATTGCACTACAGTCATTTAGCGGGCGCTATTGTCCAAAACTATTGACAAATAGGGCATTTCACAGGAGTAGATCTGGAAAGCAACAAACTAGGCAGGAATCCCCATCCCAATTAACAAACAATGAGCAAGTCCAGAGAATGTGAATTTAATTCAATATTATTTATAATTTTTTTTAAAGTAAAGACAACAGAGGGAGGAGGCAGTCATGCAGCCAGACACAGCAGAACCAACAAACCAGATCTATGACCTTAGATTAGAGGTAACCATAGATATAGGGGTTACCATAGACTAGAGGTGACCATAACTAGAGGTGACCATAGATATAGGGGTTACCATAGACTAGAGGTGACCATAACTAGAGGTGACCATAACTAGAGGTTACCAATAGACTAGAGGTGACCATAGACTAGGGGTGACCATAGACTAAAGGTTACCATAGACTTAAGGTTACCATATACTAGAGGTGACCATAGACTAGAGGTGACCATAGACTAGAGGTGACCATAGACTAAAGGTTACCATATACTAAAGGTTACCATAGACTAGAGGTTACCATAGACTAGAGGTGACAATAGACTAGAGGTGACCATATACTAGAGGTGAGCATAGACTAAAGGTTACCATATAGGAGGACCTGCCCGGAATACCACTTGATGTTGGGCCGTGTTCTTTGGATCGATTATAATTTCTTTGTTGGACAGGTGGAGACCACTGAGTTGTCAAAGTGATATAAATACCCCTGGAAATTGACTCATAATCAGATTAAGTCAGGATTAAGATTCAGATACTCAGTCACATACCAAGATATGTGACGCTTGATTGGTGTCGCTTAAGAGGGTGGGGACACCAGCTTTTGCAACTATTGTCAGCAGAAAAGTGGTAGTGGAAATTAGTATTGGTAGTATTGAGATGATGGCCCCAGGAGGGGGACAAGCGCTGAGCGGGAGTGCCTGATGCCCAGACCATAAACGGTGGAGAGAATGATCTGGTGGTTCACTGTGCAACCTCTTGTAGTGTGGCACACCTCTGTCAAAGCAGCAAACACTATCTCTGTTGAGTGGTTCTTTAAGGGCTGTGGTTTTTTGTTTTGTTTTTGTAGTACCATATTCTGTACGTCCCAAATACAGTATGGACCAATCTAAAAAAAACTTAATTCATTCATTCTCTCTTGAAAAATACATTTTTAATCTCAATTAAATTAATGAAGTAAAAATTTGTCCACAATCCCCCCAAATTTTTTTTTTTAAAACAGATTTTGTTTTTGTCCCTCTCCTAGGGACTGCAAGAAAAGTTCATTAAGTTCTCCTCAGAGACCAACAGCGTAGGACACCAGAGGATGGAGTCTGTGAATAAGATGGTAAATGAGATGATCGACTGCGGCCACACAGACGCGGCCACCATCGCTGAGTGGAAAGATGGCCTGAACGAGTCCTGGGCAGACCTTCTGGAGCTAATGGAGACTCGTAGGCAGATGCTGGCAGCCTCTCACCAACTGCACAAGTTCTTTACTGACTGTAAAGAGGTAAAGTTGTAAATAAAAGATGGCATGACGTTGACTGGTTTATAGGTTCCGTCAGTACATGTAGGTCCCCTGTGTGCAGAATCTATTTATGAAGTCCTCGTGATGATGACACTGTGATGCGCTGTATTGTAGATCTTGGCTCAGATAGCAGGAAAGATGAGGCAGCTGCCAGAGGTAAGGGCGTGCCAAGCCAGCATCGCCAACCCTGCCACCCTGCAGCGGCTCATGCACTCTTTTGAGCACGCCCTTCAGCTGCTAGTGTCACAGGTGAGAATTCTGAGAGCGGAGACAAAACTGGAGACAGTGAACCATACCAATAATTCTCTATGGAATATAACTATTTACTGGCCAGTAACCTATGCCTATACTATGTGGATGCAGGTCAGGCAGCTGCAGGAAAACGCTGCCCAGCTGAGGACTATCTATGCTGGGGAGAAAGCTGAGACCATTATGAGTAAGGAAGAGGAAGTGATGGAGGCGTGGAAGGCGCTGCTTAGCTCCTGTGAGGCCAGCCGTGTGCAGGTCACTTCTGTGACTGACAAGGTGCAGTTTTTCTCAGTGGTGCGAGAGAACCTGATGTGGATGGAAGGCATCATGGGCCAAATCATATGGGATGAACCTCGGTAAGATTCACATTGGTTTAAAAAAAATCTACATCAATGTATGGGAAATGTTACAATAATTGTTGCAGCAATGTGGTTTTTGTTATCTACTTTAACACCGGTTGTACTAAATCCATTCAGGCATGCACATGCCTCGGCTCATTCCATCGTGGTTTATAAATAGCCCACAAGGCCACCTTGACCTAATTTTATTATACATCTTTAATACAGCTTTATTTACTGAGGAGTAAATAATCTAATGGACTCAATATTTAAAAGTGGTGGATTTACATGTTACACAATTAAATATATATAGAAAGAGTTAATTGAAGTAATTTCAACTTTACTTCACAATCTGAGTGCCTAACAAAGGCAAGCATTGCCACAAGCATGCTGCTAACATTTCCCATACTTGGTCTGGGAGAGTTGTATAATGCTAATGCTCTTTATGAATCTCTCCTCTTTGTTGTCCTGCCCCAGGGATGTTTCGGCATTGGAAGTGATGATGAAACAGCACCAGGAGCTCAAAACTAAGATGGACGGCCGCAGCAATACTATACTTCAGTGTGCAGATCTGGGCAAGATACTGGTGGCCGCAGGGAACCCTGCAGCCGAAGAGGTCAGACTCACATAAAACACATATTGTATGCAGCAAATGTTAAGTTCATTAGCAGTGTGTTCACTCACAGAAATAGATTAGAAAATAAACCTTAAATTACAATTTGTGAAGTCAAGGAAGAAATGTTTTAAATAATATATGATGTGGACTGACTCTACAGATAAAAGAAAAGTTGGAGAGTCTCCTGGCTAAGCAGAAGGAGCTTGCTGAGAAATGGGACAAACACCAGGAGAGGCTACAGCACAGTGAGTTGCATACAGCAATGCCACTGTATTGTACAACAGATAACCTGCACAATTTAAATACAGATGGAATTGAACTCTGTAAAATAGTTATTTTATTTGCCCCGTAGGTAACATGATCCGCGAATAGTAATATTGTGTTTTTCAAGCAAACGTAATAATTTTTTTTGTGAACAAATCTTACTGTATACCATAAATATGCGTATATGTGGGCTGCTAACTTGTGCATGAAACATCTAAGTGATAAGGAACAAAACATTGTTAAGCATAAACATTTTTATGTATTAGTATTGCTGTGCAAAGGTAATCATGGGATCTGTGTCTTTTGTCCCCACAGAACAGGAGATGTTCCAGTTTGCCCAGGAGACAGTGAGGGCAGAAGCCTGGCTGAAGGCCAAGGAGCCCCTGATCACCAGAGAGCCAGTGGGAGGAGGGGCCCAAGCCCAAACTGTGGATGAAGTGGAGCAGCTCATCCTCCGCCATGAGGCCTTTCGCAAGGCAGCCGTGACCTGGAAGGAACGCTTCAGCTCACTGCGCCAGCTCTCCAACGTAAGTCTGAACGTGACTACTAGCACACTATGGCTGATTTACTGTACATAATGTATGTCAATAGTTTAGAGGCTCAACATCTTTACAGTTTTTTTTTCCAATTATATTTCATTAATTATATTTAGAGATATGTCCTTGATTTATATTTTGTAAATCGTAAATACGTGCTTCATATCTCAGTCATGACACGTCAGCAACAATTTTAAGGAATAAACTCTTCAGCAGTTTACAATTTTCCTTGAAATTTCATAAATACGTACATGCACATTACTTAAAATGTTTGGTTAATTACTGGTTCAATATTGAATTATTATTCAGTTGAATCTTGCATTCTAGGCTGAGAAACAAGCTGAGAACAAGCCTGCCCCAACACCGCTCTCTAGTCGAAGGATGTTCCCTTTGTCTTGTCTCACTCCCAGTATGCCCACTGCCTCCACCTCATCTCTCCTGAGGCAGACAGTCCAAGTGCAAGTTGAACCCAGGCACAAGCAGAGCGGCCTGGAGCTGCCTTCCTCTTCTTCAGCCCAACGGATAGGTTCATCAATTGCCAACTACTCCCCAATTATGAATGGTTCTGGTTACCATGGACTGGACCATCAAAGCAGTGCAGGTTTTGAGAGTTCCAAATACCCTGGCATAAATCCTCAGGCTGGAGCAAGCGGAAATAGTCCTAACTATCCTGGGCTGAAACTCCAGAGCACCGGTGGTGTGGAAAGCTCAAGTTACCTTGGGATAAACCATCAGACTGTTGGAGGCGCAGAAAGTTCTAATTACCTTGGACTAAATCATCCGGGCAGTGGCAGTATAGGTGGTTCCGGTCACGTGGCACAGAATCATCAGAGCAGTTTGGGTAGTGCAGGCTACCTGGCTCAACACCAGAGTGGTGGGGGTATGGGTAGTTCAGGCTATTTAGCGCAACAGCCCAACATGGGCAGTTCTGTGTTTTTGTCGCACCAGCAGAACTTGGGCAGTTCAAGTTATTTAGCTCAACAGCAAAACATGGGTAGTTCAGGCTATTTGCCGCAACAACAGAATATGGGAAGTTCAAGCTATCTGGCACAACAACAGAACTTGGGAAGTTCAAGCTATTTGCCGCAACAGCAGAACATAGGACGTTCAAGCTATTTGCCACAACAACAGAGCATGGGAAGTTCAGGCTACCTTGCACAGCAGCAGAATATGGGAAGTTCAGGCTACCTAGCACAGCAGCAGAATATGGGAAGTTCAGGTTACCTTGCGCAAAATCCTTATGCTAGTGGAAACATGGCTAGCTCTGGCTACGTTGCTCAGAGTGGTGGAATCATGGACCCTAAGATGGCCTATGCATGGCAGCACCTGAAAGCTGACTGCATGCAGCCTAGGATCAACCATATCCACAAGGCAGTGAACCCTCTCCTGGAGGCCAGCAGGGCCCAGAGGGAGCAGTTTGGAGATATTCCTATGGCGGACATGATGGGGCCCGAGTCAGGGCTAGAGCTACTTCACGGCAGGCTTCAGAGGGATCCTCGGGGCAGTCGATCAGACCCCCAGATGGACCACCTCAGGAGGGAGAGAGAGTACAAGTTGGGCCGGCAGACCTCCAGCGAACAGGAAATTCAGGCCCGGCTGAACGAGCTGCCTCTAATCGTACGTCAGGAGCGCTACAGGAGACGCCTCGAAAGGCAGTCTTCAAGTGAACAGGAAGGGAGTGGAAAACAGAGGTTGCAGAGACAGGACTCTAGTGACTTGGAAGGCTCGATCAAGGAAGGATCCGACAAGCGTTCAGGGTGAGTTTAAGAGGGTACACCCTCCTCAGTGGTGGGGAAAGGAGTGAACGCTCATTAAGTTGCATTTCTTCAGCATGGTATGGTATAGTGATTCCAAATAGATGTGTTTGCAGCTTTAACCAATTAAAATTAAACGGTTTTGCATACTGCAAATGGGCACCTAGCTGTTGTAGAACAATATCTTATAAAACATTTTGTCCCAAATACCAAAAATGTTTAACATTAACATTATATCTTTATGTGTATTATAAAAATATTTGTATTTATTATATTAGGACATTTTTAAGATATATATATATATATATTCTAAATTTCAAAATACACAGGATACAATGTTTTAGTATCCATTATGCCATATCCCAAGATGAGCACTGAAACTAATTTTAGAATGGATTTGGGTTGAGATATGTCATTGGGGTTTTCAAGTGTGCACCCTCCATCTCGGATGTTTTGTTAATTTGAGCCCACGACACCTCCAGACGGCTTAACTGGGAGCAAGGATGTCTCAAATCCACCCCCCTCTATATTCCTCTAACCCTAACCCTAACCCTACACACACCTCCAACTGCTGGCTTGAAACATAGGATATTACTCTTACAATGTAACCCTAAAGTCCACATGCAAACTTGGGCCCCTTAATGCGTAAAGTGTTGAAACATTTGACAGTGTAAACCTAACTTTATGACTACTATAATCCTCTATATAATCCTTTGCGGCCATAAGTGCCTTTACACTTACCTTTATACCTTAGTCCTGAGATGTAATGACTTCCTTTGGTTTTCAACATAATGTTCTTTAATTTTGTGCCCATATTGGATCCTTCCTTTTTAGACAGAGCCACTGGCTACTTCTTTCTGCTATATCTGACACAGCTTTTATGGTCTGGCGCAACTCTTTGCCGCAGATTACTATTTCCTTAAGTAGTTTGGTTGTTGAAATTGCCACAAATCCTCGGCATCCAACTTCCACAGGACACACCTTTGTTCTTCATCCTTGCTGTTCTGCCTCAGCTGCTAATTCACTACTTTCTTTTGTAAGCCTCGTCTATTGTTTCTTCCCACGGGACTGTTAGCTCTACAAAGTACACAGTTTGCTGTGTGTTGGGCCAGAGTAATGTCTGGTCTTAAATTGGTTGTTGCAATCTCTAAAGGGACTCTCTCAGTTGTTGGCTGACATGTGCTAACATTTTCCAATCTCACGCTCATCTCAGCTGCCCTGAGCTTTGTTTTGGCCTGTTTAACTTCCTTTCTCGAACGCCCTCCCTGACAAAGCGAATGTGGTGCGTGTCACCCTCTGCTTCAATGGGCAGGGCATTGTCTACTGAGTGCCATGCTCTATTGCTGCGGCCAAGCAATTTAGTACCCGATTGTCGCGCCAGGTATATTGTCCTTGAGTAAGGCTAGTCTTCCACCCCGACATTATGTGTTTGAGATTAGCCGTCCCCCCACAGAGGGGGCATGTAGGATTCTTACCTACCCGTTGGCTAGATTTGTAGGTGTTGGCAGTACGTCGTAGGTTGCCCTAACAATGAAGCAAATTCTTGTGGATTCCACTCCCCATAGTCCTTCCAGGTAATTTTCCTCTGCTCTACACTTTCCCAGTTCATCTGTTTGCCCTTGTTTGGCTTGTGAGACCGTTTTAGTGCTCCTCTTGCTTACGAATTTGTTCTACCACTAATTTGCGATGTTATGAAGGGGCTGATTTTGACCATCTCTGCCAAATCCAAACCCTGCACGTCCATGTTGTACTTGCCCTTACTTGTACTTGTTGTACTATTTCCGTATGTTAAAGGGATGCTTTTGCCTGCAGCACTGTTTCTTTTGGATACCATTTCCTGTTGTTAATATGGGTGCTGTTTTTCTTTCTTAATTTTTATTCTAGCTTTGTAGCACTTAAATCCCCCTGTAAGCCCAGTAAGAGGCAGCTCCAGAGAACCGTTCCCATAGAGAGCCAGGCTATTACGAAATATTGGCACCCCTAACCATTACCTAGCATAAAAGCGAACACTTCTTTCTAGCTTTTCAACTTCGTGATGGGTCTATCATACACTGTCAATGGCCACATGAGCCGGGGTAGAAGTCCAAACTGT
>JAVQIZ010179162.1:0-11777 GCA_036023535.2 Galaxias brevipinnis
TCATTGGTGCAAAGGAACACGCTAGAACTGTCAGAGGAAGTGATACCAAATAGGGACGCTTCTGGAAAAGGTGCAGAAAATTGGATTGCATAAAGCTGTGCTAATGAGTTAGCCTATACATTTGTGTTAACAAGTTTGGTTACATATTGCTCATGAAAATGTTAATTAGTATTACGAGACCCTGGAACAAGGTAATATTGCGATTCGACAGAACAGATGCTGTGGGTGTCTGGATATAATTTTTTTTCTCCAAGATAGATACAGTATGTACATGTATAGACTTTCACAATGTATGAATTAGATTTAACGGTTGTAATATGTACAGAGTAAACTAAAAGCATGTTATTTTATCAGTTTGACCAGCTACTTTTGCATTTTATACTTATTTTGCTATATCCTTTCAACCATTAACCTAATTTGTTGTGATATTTGTCAAATTCTGAACACAGGTTATGAAATAAATGTCTTGTATGAATAAAACACTGAGTCAACAATGGTGACTTACAAAAAATTACTACAAATTGCAACAAGAAAAAGTTTATTAATGTAAAGACAAGCCACAAATTTTAAGAAAACAACACTAATAAGCTAGCCTGAGCTCAAGTCTGAAATATTCAGAAAACCAAACTACATGTGTCTTTAATAGATCCTATAATTTCATCAGTATGACACACTAAATGATAATATATGCCTTTATAAATATAGAAGTTCCCCAGTTGTCCTCATTTATGTAAAATACACAATACAAATCACCCTACACGCATCAGTTTGCTCTCGCCATTTTGAGAAGATACATACTAAGAAGTAACTTGATACAACACGCAAATTAAAGAAAAGAAAAAATATATTTATATATTTATATATATATTAGATACAATACATTATCCAAAAAGAAGATAATTCACAAAGCACTTTTGCCAACATATTTAAGGAAAGTAATGTTATCGAAATTAAGAAAAAAATAAGACAAATAAATATCCGTAACCCATTTTTGTCTATATTTACAACTGGTAATTGTCTGGTGTGAATACAACTAAAAGATCTCACAGATCTCCACTGCCAAATGCTTGTGCTTGCATTAGAGCGTGCTACAGCTGGCCACAACTCACTAGAACATCAAATGGCACTTCAAAAACAAGTTCAAAAGGTTGTATCAAACGAACAAAGCAAACTAACAGCGATCAGAAATCAAATTTGTCTGACAAAAAAATTACGTGGTGTCAAAACAAAATCCATTCGTCTCAAAATGTCATGTTAGTGTTGCGGTACAGTGAATCTATACAGTAGTATGCTCAGTCAAACAGCAGTTCATAGGGAAGGCTCACCCAGTGTAAATTGCAGGAGTTTGTGTTGTCACATTGATGAACGATTGTAACTATGACCAGACCAAAACAGGAATCTTTTTTTTTTTTACCTTCTCAACACAGCGTCTTCCCAGTAGCAGCCTGCCCATGGAACCGTATTCACTGAAGAGCATCTTTCTGGAGCCCACCAGAGACCAATAGTCCCCCAGCCTGGTTAGGGTGAAGTCAAAGGCACTGGAGTCTCCAATGGGTCAGTGAAGCTGCAGTGTTCTCAGGGGGGAGGAGGCATCTCTTAGCTACAGCTCCTGTGAGAAGTGAACTGCTAGTCTTGTGTTGTTAGCTCCCCAATGTTTAAGACTCCCCAAAATGAAGTGGGAGAAAGGCTAAGAGGCTAGTAAATAGCTGATATGTTTGCAGGGGTGTCTTTTACAAAATAGTTTTGTAAAAAGGCCATACTTTGCATTTTCAGAATATGTATAAACAAAGTAAAATGTGTGTCGCCAGCATTGGCTTGAGTTTCCCCGGCAGGTTTACTGAGGGTGAGGAAAGCTGCTTTGCTGTCTGGCACGTATTCAAAAGAAAACCAAGCCTAAACAAATCCATTCTAGCAGCACAAAGAAGGCATGCAAGACCAAAAGCACTTTAAGATCTTAAAGCACATTATTGACAATAAAAAAAACGAATCCGGTTGCACTCCAGGCACAAAGTAACACAAGAACATCTACAGCATTTCCTCACACGACAAAGTCAGTGATTCCAGTTGAATAGCCACAACTTGAGTGACTTAAGTCAGAATTGAGAACTTCTTTTTCATTGTAGTGTGGTCAGTAATCAACATGTAAACAAACGCCTTTCACACCCCCCCCCCCCCTCCCTCCCTCCCCCTCCCCCACCACCAGCTACTAGAAAAAAAGCCCAGTGGGCCTCGTCTATCTTGCACATAGTCTAGAATGAAATCTCATTTTTCACAGGTCATACATATGGCCCTTTCTCACAAGAATCACAAAATAAAGGCAATTGCCAAATGCAAGGTACAATAGAGTTCAATAAAAACAGCTCTCAATGAACGTTCCACCAAGAGGACTCAGCGTCCAGTCCTTCGGTAGGTCCTTCACCTTCTCAGCGTTGACACGTCTAGGAATTCAAGAATGAATACAGCTGGCGCATAAGAAGAATACAAAGTAGAAAACAAAAGCACAATAAATATCAATAAATAAAGTCTATGAAAAGAAGTGATGGAGACAGGTCTCCGGGTAGGGGTTTATCAGTAGTAACAACATTTCCCATTCAGAGGCATTTCGAACGTAAAAGCCATCGATAGCGTTCAAGTACAAATTTTGTCTCCAGTGTAGTTTGTAAGTTGGTCCCCATGTCCTTGTCATTTCACAGTCAATTAACCAATTACATAACAGCTATGGACAGGAAAAAAAAAAGAGATCGATCAACCACATGGAAAAGACACAAACAAATGTAGTGTATCGTCATCATATATATCTTTGAATATCAGAAAATATCAACTTTTGGTCCACTGTACAAAGATGCACTTGAAAACAGATATGATAAAGGATAGGCCACACGGAGAACTGAAATGAACGCAACGACATCTCCCGACATCTGCGACGGCAGAAAGACAGCGGGTTTTTGTGTCGCGTGTGTGCCGTTTCGTAAAACGTGTAAAAGGTTTGAGAACCGTGCTGCATGAGTCAAAGGGCTGGCACCACTGGTTTGAGGTAGGGTGACAAGTGGATGTGTCCAACCACACACACACACACACACACACACACACACACACACACACACACACAAAAACAACACGCACACACGTACACACACGCGGTGTCATAGTCGTGTGGTTTCACATTACACGTACCCAAACACACCTGAAACGCAGTCTTCAGAAACAAACCAATTACACTCAAACAACACACAAGAGTTCACCCAAGAACAGGGGCCAATGCAGGAACAGGCCTCAAAAAATGGAATGGGAGCTGGAGTGAGGCAACAGAGAGACGCATGTCACTAGAAAAGCAAGATTAGAGAGCGAAGCCGTGGAGGGAAAAGTCGACAGTTGTCTCTGAGCCGGCCTTCCCTCTGGCTGCTGAGCTGATGAGCCAGCCCCAGACCAAGCCACGGATCCCCAGAAAGACAAAGCCATGTCTGAGGACAACACAGAAGCCACGGATCCCCAGAAAGACAAAGCCATGTCTGAGGACAACACAGGAGCCACGGATCCCCAGAAAGACAAGCCATGGCTGAGGACAATACAGGAGCCACGGATCCCCAGAAAGACAAAGCCATGTCTGAGAACAATGGGGGGCTCTCCAAAACCATCCCACACAATCAGTCACGACAACATGGACAACTGCGGTTCGGTTAAGGCACTACAATAAAGCCGAGGTACATAGAATCCCTGACATTCACTCTGCTCTGCAACACATCTGTGTGGGGACGACGGGGAAACCACGCCGGCTTCCTCCTCGCCGTTTTTCTGCATTTTTTATTTTAAATTTTTTTGGTCCACTAAGAACTTTAAAGAAAGCTTAAATGAAAAATAAAATAAAAAAAGAGATAGAAAACGGCAACTTTACAGAGAAAAACATGTACGACAAGTTCATTTGTAGGGAGTACAGCTAATGACGTCGTATTACTACTCTACGTAGCATCTGAAGAGTCAAACAAAGGCAGTCGGACAAAGCCTTATCGTCCACACTGAGGTGTCCAGGAAAGCTAGCATGGCATCGCTAGCTTTGCACTGTCCAGCCGGTCTGGTCTCGTCATCTATATACAGTTAGCAGCACAGATATGGTGGTGTTGTGTCCAGGGTATGATTCTCTGTGGGGCTGAAGGCCATTCACGGCTGTCAGGGACATGGCTACCATACACTGGTCAACAAATCAGAAGAATCAGAAACGTACATGATCATATTCCAATAAAATATCCGCCATCCATAAAACAAAGCTTGGTCAACAGCTACTTAAAAAAAAAAAAAAAAAGACGTCCCAACTGCTATTTCCCCCCCCTTCCTAACGTAACGGTCTGCAACTGGAATGCCTGCATTTCTCAAATCTCATATTGAAGAGGAATAACTGGTCATGTCAAAGACGATAGCACCAACAAACTGTACAAAGAACTATGTACACACACAAGCCCCCATTACCTCGACAGACTGGTAGCAATTGGTGGCTTTGCTTCTCTGGGGGGGAGGGGGTTGTTGGCTTTGCTTTGAGCTTTGTCTCGTCGGGAAAGAAGCCAGACTTTTCATTATAGCAAAGCCCTGGCGGGCCCTGGTGTGTACCGACTGGACCAACGTCTGATAAGGCTAACGCCCAGCGGTTTCCTCCTTTAGCCCCCCCCCCCAACACACAGACAAGATGAGATGACGGTGGCACACTCACACCCTGCTCTCTCACCATCTCCCTCCCTATTCACACATCCATGGCAATGTAGAATCTACCGTGCAAGCCACACACACACACACACAGAGAGAGAGGGCTGAGTGGGGGAGCATCAGCGACGGGGACGGGGACGGGGACGGGGGAGAGGGCGGGGCGGGCCCGGCCGTCCTCAGACGGAGGCGTAGGTGTTGCCCGTGGCGCTGCAGTGGCGGATGGTGGGCGTGCCGGCCGAGGGCGTGAGGATGTGCTCGGCGTGGTCCTGGGGGGGCTGGGGCAGCGAGTGGAGGATAACCGGCTGGACCACCCCCACCACCGGGTGGCTGCCATCCTCCAGCGCCCCCACCTGGATGACCTGGATCACCTCGTGGTGCTGCTGCTGCTGCTGCTCGGCTTTCTCCCGCTTGGCCAGAGGCTCGCCTGACTCCTCCATGTCGTCCTCCAGGTCGCTGTCCATCTCGCTCACCTCGTCTGGACGGCACAGGGAGGACACACACACACACACACACACACACACACACACACACACACACACACACACACACACACGGTCAACACCCGCCCCTCCACAGGGGCACACTCATCCATTCCACCGATGCGGCCGTTTGGACGGAGGCGCCTGGAAGTATTTCTCCACCGCCATTTTGGAGACACATTTAATAGGGGCCAAAAAGTCACCTGAAAATCATATTAAAGTTAATATAGCCAAAGGCAAATGAGATTCGTTTTGCGGCGCCATAACATTCAGCCTCATAAATAGGCTCTGTCAGCTCCAACCAGCCCTTTTCCGCTGGAATTAAATTGAGCATTAAAATGGATAAATACAATAATCAGAGGAGAGGATCCCGTGGGGGGGTCGGCCTGTGTGAGAGCCGGGAAGAAAGAGGAGCAGCCTATTAATGACCCGACGACAAAAGGAGACTGACAGGCCTAAACAGAGGGGTCGTGCTCCCCGGGGTCAATCAGGATTACCACCACTGTGAGCCAGAGAGTGTGTATACAGTCTGCTCCCACACGCGTACCTTTGTCCATGTTGGCAGGGGACAGGGCATTGAGGCTGTCGAACTGAAACACAGAGAAACATCACAATTAGAGGGCTCTGGCTGCTGGCCCAAGCCGCCACTTAAGAGAGAGCAGCGGTGAAAATGCCCTGATTAGCCAGGGTGCACCTCCCCACCAGAGAGGGAGATGGGCGCGCGTGGGCCTACCTCTCCCATGACGTCGATGGTGGTCTCGCCGGTGGCCTGGGCCACGCGGTGCTCCACCAGGTAGAACATGTACTCGTCGTACAGCAGGCGGATCAGGTGGAAGGAGCCGAAGCTGGCGGCGCTGCGCAGGGTCAGGTCTCGGATCACCATGGAGCTGTGTGGGAGGAGACAGGTTACACCTCAGCTTTACACACCCCGCCCCCCCAGGCCACGTCAGCCCCTCACTCTATTCAGCTCCGACCAAACGCATCTCCATACTGTGAACCACTGACTAACCCTAACCGTGCACCTTCAACATGGTTGTTACGTATCGTCACCATGGTTAAGCGTCGCCATCGTCACTGTTAAGCAGTTAGCATGAGGAGCTCGCCATTGTAATTGACGCTCTCACAAGTTTTACAACCTCTAATAATAGTGGAATAGTGCCACTGTACTTCAAGTGTGCACTTGTCCAGCTTCTTCTGAAAAATAAAGAATGATGACATGCTACAGATCTAGCCAAACTCACATTCTTACCCTGTCGTAGAAAAGGTTGTTGACCAGTAACTTTTGTTTGGACTCAAAATGTGTTGATTTTAGATCTCTTTACTGAACTAAAATGGCTCTAATTAGAGTCCAAAATATAACCAACAGCAGCTGGTGCTGGTCAGTCTCCTACTGTAGTTCCTCTGTACCATATGCTGCTTTGGACTCTACAGAGATACTGCACTTCCAATTAAATTCCTAAGAAATTATCTGGGAGAAACAGGAAATGTCCAAAGGTCAATAGTCCATTCTGTGTAGGGTGTGGACACTCTCCTCGATGAGAAAATACTCTAAATAGAAAAGTTGGATGTACCGAAAACAAAGCACATTTCCTAGCCAATGTCCGATTAAAAGTTGTATCCCCCAAAGAACAACTGATGTAATTCTACGTCTAAACAACATTGGGTATCTGAATACATGACCAGCTGCTCGATATCTAAAGGGATTTATGACTTTGAACACCAGGTACATCCGTTTGGTTTGTTCTGTTCTGTTTTGTTTTCTCCATAAAATAATCTCTCTCCCTAAAATCTGATTGTTTTTCTCTTTCGCTGATCTACTATTTTTGCCTTACTGTCTTATTTCATGAATTATTTCTATTCATACTCTGACTCTAAATGCTGTTTTCAAGGCTATAAACTGCTGTCTTGTTGTTGAAGCGCATTGCAGCTCTTAAGAAAAGTGCTATACAATTAAAAGTTATGAATGTTCTTTTAGGACCAACTCAATGATACACGATTGAATGGGATTGGATGTGTAAGATAAAGACTCACCTATAAAAGGACCACTTGAGCAGGAACTGGCGCGCGGCGCGCGGGAAGCTGGGCCGGTGCTCGTAGGGGGTGAGGACCTGAGTGACCACGTTGTCCAGCCAGGCGGCCCACTGCTCCAGGGAGCTCTGCTGCTGCAGCGTGGCCTTGAAGTCCTGCTCCAGACGCTGCACCACGCCCTCCTCACACTGGCACACCCACGACGCCTGCTCCTGGGGGCCAAAGGCACAGGGGGAGAGGGGTCAGGAGGGGTCAGAGCATACACAGAGCAACAGCCTGAGAGAGGGAGGTCGTGGGGTCAAGGTAAACACAAATAAAGAGAGAGAGAGAGAAAGAGGGAGAGAGAGGCAGAGAGGAAAAAAAAACGGTGGAAGAACAGAGTGGCAGAACAGATAAAATAAAAAAGGCCGCTTTAATCCCTAATCATTCAAGAACAAAGAAAGACAGATAATCCTTCCGAGTCTGGCGCTGACGGCAGACCGCGCTACCAGATCCAGCCGCCCCACGCACCCACCACAGTGGGCCGAACAGACCTGAACGTTGGCGAAGTCCACGCGGTTGAGGTCGCTGAGCATCTGGTTGATCTGCGAGGTGTTCTGGAGGACGGCGCGCGCCGCCTGCGCTAGGTGGTTCAGGGACGTGTAGCGACGCAGTGTCTGTGCAAAGGCACTCACAGCAGCCACCTGCAGCCACACGCATCTCCATTAATTAGGCCCACGTTTTGAGTAAATACAAAATGGAGGCAAACACCAGAAGAGCCTTGCTGTCAATTAGCCAAGGCCTGATCAACTTTTCAGCAATATTAGTAAATAGAAAATAAAGCAGAAAAACGGAATGTAATTTGCTCGACCGATCCTTCTACTGAACAACCTCATGGTTCCAGTGGTAAACAGGATTTCCATCTAGAGAATGTGGGGTTGTGCGTACCTTGGTCTGGATCATTCTGGGTGGAATGGCGTTCATGGCATTGTTGAGCCAGCCCTCCAGGCTTTTCGCAAAGTTGCGGATGGCTTGAGTCAAGGCACCTGCATAACAAAAGAACATGGAAATACACGATTTTTAGATTGGATCCCACTATAAAAAGATGAGGAAGAATGAATGGAAGTGTGTGTGTGTGTGTGTGTCTGTGTGTGTGTGTGCCACTCACTGGGGATGGGCCGGAGGACGTCGGGGATGAGGATCTCCACTAGGGCCTGGTACATCAGGTGGTCACAGGTGCTCATCCACTTAAGGACGGCCTCGCTGCGGCACAGCACCATCAGCCGTGAGCGCGGCAGCCGCGCCTCAATCTCGCTCACCCCACTGTGGAGGACGGCAAAGGGGACGCACAACCCACATACGTGTTCACAACCAATATACGTGTTGACACCCAGTAGCAGCTCATTGGTCTGGCACGCAGCGCTGTAAAGCAGCCCGGCACCGCTCTGAACCAGAATCTACCTGGTCTCATCACTTTTCCAGTCACGCCAATTAACACCCCCCGTTGTGGATCAATCTAGTGGAAGACACCACATAATTACTGTGATAGAAGTCTCAGAAAGGTCGGAGGCTTACAGCTGGCACAGTGTAATACTCTCTGTGACAGCCCTCACTGTCTGGGACCTATCACTGGTGAACCTCCCTCCCCTCCCCCAGCTCCATTCCACAACCTTTTACCTGGCAGTAGAAGACATGGCGCTCTGGGCGGTCCACTCCATCGCCTTAGCCCCCGCCCTGGGACCGCCCCTAACTCTGGAGTGCCATGAGCCGCAGGCCTTTCTGGTTCACCGGCCCTCCCATCACAGCCTCTAGCCCCCCCGACACTTCCTTTTGCACTTGCACTCTGCCTAGCCATTATGACCAGCCCTGTCCGCCCCCTCAGGAGGAGAGCGCTACCCTTGGGGACTCCATCACCCCTACCCTGGTGGTTGGCAACTCTGACACACTGAACAGGTAGGAAATGCTGCACCCTGGTATTATTTGCGTGGGCTCAAAACACATTGGAATCTCTTAGCGATGTGCTTGCTCTTAAGTGGTTTTTTAACACTTTTTTTACATGATTTCTGGACACTGGGAAATGAATTCTGCTGTCTGGATCCTCTCTGCTCTTCATAGAGGTAACAGAGACTGTATGATTGTGATCTCTTATCTTTGCCCTGACTAAGAAAGATCCAGAACGGTGTGTATTAATTTATCGGCCACCTAAACCAAGCTATATAGACTTCTCTGACTTCCAAACAATCATTACGTTAAATTAAGACAGGGTCATTATTTATCAAGACCTGGCTAGTCACATGTCAGTTATTACATATGTATTATTTATTATAGCGCATTGCTTATTAGATATTTTAGAATCCTGTTAAACCATAAAAAGTTGTACATGTTAACCTGGCTTTTTCCTCTTCAAAAGTGACTCTTGAAAGTATTGGGAAAAACACAATTGTATCATAACATCTACTTGATGACATCTCTGTCAAATAAAGTGCCCCTAAACCAATTCATTATCAGGAGAATAGTTTTTGCTCTTGTACAATAGGACAAATGTATTTCAACAATCCACAGCTGAAATGATTTTAATAGGAAATACTGACAGCCCGGTTAATAATTGCTCATGTCTACTCTTGATAATTTGACCACAATAAGAGTAAACCAACCAGACTTCTGCCATTGTTAAATCATTGTATTCGTACTTTGACAAAATGAAATGGGAATAGAACGTACGTGAATAAGTGAGAATATAATGAGAATAGACCAATAATTATATTCAAAAGCATTGTGATGTTTAACACTTCTTCAATTTACAATATTCAGAATTCTCCGTAAGAAGGGGTACCGTTATTGAAATTCTTTACAAATAAAATTGATAACATCAGAGACTGAATAGCTCTGCAGCTCTTCAAAATTGCTGTTTGAGGTTTTATTCTGAGTTCTGAGATTTGTTCATATATCCTTGAAGCCACTATAGTCAACTTTTTTTATTTGAACTGATTATCAATACATTTCTTCTGAGCACATTGTAATGTCTACGAGAGAATGAAAAAAAATCGCGGTTCAGATCAGTCCTCTTGAAGTCTCAATATTAAACACTAATTTTTGTCTGCCACCATGCAGAATCTCCCGCGAAACTGTCAGGAATTGCTTTATGGCACAAGGAGGTGTGTCACTAAAGGGTCAGATCAGGATACTTGGAGTCGAGTCATTGAGCTTGCTAGTGATATGCGGTCACCACGAGCATTCTGCATGTCTTCTTTGCGGCGGTTCGGGAAATTACAAGAATTACACTACGCGACCGGTAGGGGGTCACCAAAATCACCCCCTACAGATAAACTGCCTCTAGTAACGAAGTGACTTTTGAGGCAGTGGTACACAATGGAATCCTCGACTTGTGCCTCATACATACTTAAATTCCAATAATGAGACTCCTTAAAAAAACACAGTGTCCCCAAGCATGCTTCACAAATTCATCGATACTCAAGTTAACACAATGTCAATGTCTGTGATTCCAATTATCGAAGCAATTTGAAGCAAGGCCTCAGAGATATCAAACACAGGAGGCAGACTTTTCTACCACTTACAGTAAGACAGTCTGAGATCCGTATGGCTCTATTAACACCACAAAGTCCCTTCCTTACAATATTAGCTGACATGCTACACAAGTCAGAGCCACTGCTACACATTAGGGCTTATCTCGTGTCTGATCTACGTTTAAGCACCGGTCAATTTACAATTGATTTATTGCCCATTAAAACAACATCTAACAGGAAAAAAAGAATGCACGCTATTATTCTGTGGGGAAATTGTAATCAGGGCTCCCTGACTTCAAATGATCATACCTTATATGTGCAGCGCTTGAGTACACCACGAAGGAATATCAGCCAAATGCGTTGTGTCCCTTACTACAGACACGGCTTTGTGGCTTGGTAAGCACCCACCTGTTTTCTGTGATGGTGGTGCCCTCTACAGAGTCTGAGGGGGTATAGCGCCAAAAGGTCTGCCACAGCTTCTCAATGAGGCTGAACTGGAGGTTGACGACCACGTCCAGGATGGCCTGCGGACAGAGCGACAGAGCGATGAGCGTGCGTCACGGGGCCCAGTGGGACGCGAGCGGGGTGCTGGAGCTGAAGGTCAGAGCTAACCTCACAGTGCTCTCTGTAAAGGGTCTGGAGAGCTTTGACGTCGTCGGGGCTGACGTTGTCCACGTTGCCCTCCCCCAGGTCCAGCTCCACAAAGTCGGGCAGTGCCCGCGACGCGTCTGTGAAGGGGGAACAGAGAACAGAGTGTGTTAGATTTTCAGAAGGCAGTCTATGATAGTGTCTCTGACTGAGAACAGATAGTAGGTGACTGATACAAATCTAAAGATTAATAAGGGTTTGTTTAAAAGACAAACAAAAACTCAACAGCAAAGACTGCCCTCTGGGCTTAAATCTACTGCCAACTATAATGGCTGGTGAAGGTGGTACTGATAAAGTGGGTGATAAAGCTTCAACATCTATCCATAATAGGGATGGGCATTTTAGGCCATATCACTATTCGAATATTCTATAAAAAATATTTTGGTTAAATCGATTAACCAAAATAAAAAGATTATATGGGAAAAAA
>JAVQIZ010179234.1:0-32847 GCA_036023535.2 Galaxias brevipinnis
CACACACACACACACACACACACAGAAAGGGCCCAAAGAAATATGAAACAAAACCCGTTGGCATGGTAAAAGCGAGCCATCAGCAATTTGCCAAAAAATCTACACTTTCAGAGTAAAATCCTCGCCTAGTGTATCTTTAGCCAGTGTCCGATGGCTTCTTACGGGCTGAACTCCTTCTCTTAACTTAGTGTACAGGACAGGCTATATAGGCTAGCCACTCTTCTTCTCTTGACTTAAGTGTACAGTACAAGCTATAGGATAGCTACTCTTCCATAGCTTAGCTTACTGTAGAGTATTGGCTAGCCTCCCTACCATGGCCTCTCTGAAGGCTGACATCTAGACAAACGGAACAGTGTGCTGTTACAATACCTACTTCTATTTTTATTTTAGAATCTACTTAATTATATATAGCCCCTAAAATCAGAACAGTCTATCTGGAACATCAGTCACGACTCTAGTCTTAAAAAAACAACCAGAGTATAATTTTTTGTTCACATGTTCAATAAGTGGCTCTTCTTCTTTACACGAAACGTGTGTTTATTATTACACTACTATTAGACTTAAAATAAACAAAGGCAATTAATCCTCAACTAAAATGTCATGATCTTGACAGCCCTAATTGGTAAATGGCCTTTCTTTCAGTTTGTGTGTGTGTGTGTGTGTGTGTGTATTATTACTGTGCACTGTGCTATGTGTGTAGCAGTGTTTTCAAATGGTATGGATAGACTTGCAGGATCACTGCTATGGTTACAGTATCCATTTCGCTTCTCTCTGGTCAGGGCAACGTCCTGTTTGCTGAGTCCACTGACTCATACAACCTCCAACCCAACTCTGACAGCTTTGCTTAGTGAGGTCATATCCAGGCCAAAGGCTGAGATTAACTATTAACAGACAGACACTCTGAATAAACATAGCCATCTCAAAAAGTGTATCAATGAATGTATCAGTGTATTGTTCTAATGCTGTGGGAAGAGTCCTGTGGTTGTTTGTGGACGGAGATCCAATGACTCTGACACTGAGCTCAAGACAAGGATTTTGTTCTTTGGGATGAAAGAGCTATCGACTTTCTAGGCACTAGATACCCAACCTGGTAGGGCATCATGTCGGCTACGGGGAAGAGATGAAAGCCAGCATGGGGGACGAGTTTGGTTACTGACGGTACGTGATGGCGAGCGCAGCAGTGAAGCCCTGAGAGTTCCTCAACATAAATAATAACAAATTAAATTGCGTCTTTCTCACTTTAAAATAAATAGAATAGCGGCAAACGTCATTTGCTCACCTCGACTTTATGATTGAGTTGAAAAATCGTCTGAGCTTTATGGCAAAGCTGAGCAAAACACGAACTCAGAGTTGTCATTTTCTGTCGACCCTCGTAGGTGATGTCGGCTTGATCGGGGTCGATTTCGCCGAGTAGCAAGTCCACATCAACAAACGACTTGTCAAACTCCTTCTCAAGCACCTCCAACCACCGAAACATAGACATTCCACCGCCCGGGCTAACGAGGGCCGTGCCCTGAGCCGAAGGAGATGCGCAGCCGGCCGCAGCAGACATTTCCAACTAGTCTAGTCGGGTAGTGCTAACGTTAGCTCACTAGCTAACCAAGATAAAAAAAAATAGGTTATCAGATAAGATAAAATGCACTGTATCTTACCAACCCTAAAAAAATAAACCCACTGCGCTAATGTTGATCTCTGTTGGTCCCCGAATGTGACGAACAGCTTTGTCTGAATGCGACTATATTTAATTTATTGTGTTCTCTTCACAAGCCGTCTCATACCAGGAAATCCGAAATCGGATCCGGGATCGTGGTCAGAATTGGACTGCTACAGTCTGCCACACAACAGGCAAAAAGCAATCGAATGTCGAGATAGTAGATTGTTGCTGAGTTCTTTGAAATTCAAGCTACGCTGCATTCCCGACTAACGCTCTTTCACATTCGTACCTGTGCTGGTTTCCCTATAATTTGTTTATAATGATAATACCTCAGCAGGCCTGCCACAACAAAAAGGCTCCATTTCAAACGCTTTTTTTGTGACAGTTTTTGTTCAATTCTGTACTGAAGTCATACAATGTGTCATATATGTGATTATAGGTTTCCTACTACTTTTTAACTACTCCTGCCATTTATTTACACACATACATTTAAACTATTGTTGGGTTCTGAAGATCATCATGGGAATAACAAACATTATTATTTTCCACTAATGTATAGTAGAGATACCACAGTACTACTATCTTCACAACATCTGAAGTGTTTGAAAATTCCCAGGCAACTCCCACTAAAGTCTCAGAGAAATACAGAGTGATAAAAAAAAAGAAAATAAAAAAGAATTCAAATAGTCTGAGAGGAAATAGCTTTTGTTTCTCTCAATGGGTTGTAAATTGTTTATCTGGCAGTTTCTCCCGTCCACAAACAGTGAGACAGGAGGATTATCTGTGAGTGTGGAGGGGCCAGTTCCTTGTCAGTGTCAAAAGTTGTTATTTAACCCAAAGATAGACATCTCTGCCATTGTTTTCAAATGAAGCAAAAAAGAAGAAAAAAAAGAAAGACAAACGACCAGGAGAACCCTACTACTCCACAACTATTTAAACCCCTCATCCATGGAGAGAACTCTCTTTCTTCCACTGAAATGCACCGCGAGAAGGTTATATTTGGTAGTGAAAATGTGGGCGTTATTGGTGTTTCTCCTACTGAATCATGCTCGCTGTCTGTGTAGTGGTGTGTGTCCAAGTAAGTGTGTGTGTGATCAGAAGGCCCTATCGATACAGTGCTTCCGTGCACAAGCTATTCCCGCAGGGATCCACAAAGAAACCAGGAGGCTAAACCTGGCTTACAATCACTTGAAAGAACTCAAGGTAAGAAATAAATAATTTTCGTTAAGAGAAAAACTGTATGACTTATCTTATTATTATCTTGCACATTAGGAAGAGCTCAAGGTAAGAGATACATCATTTTTGTGCATTCATTATGTGACTTCTTATTGAACAAAGACATCTTTTTATTGAATCTTTCTTACTGAATCTTATTATTGAATTGGTGACTCTTATTATTATCAGGTATATTAGATTAATTGACTAGATAAATATCTAATGTTGCCAGATAACTGTAAATGTTGTCTTATCTTATTTGTTCTTTTTGGTAGGTATTTAATGGTAGCCTCTTAGACAGATAACTGTACCATCTGTTGGTGAATATTATGAACATTGTTGTTGTTGTTGATTTTGGCATACTGATTAATTTATAAAAGTTATTGATCTTTATCGTTTGCAATATGAGCTTTAACCAATAGGCTAAACGTTTTCCTGTTTAGTCTTTTTGTGCTATAAAAACTATACAATACCTGTGTGTGTGTGTGTGTGTGTGTGTTTTCAGGGCAGAGATATATCTGGTCTGACTGAACTAGAGGATATTATATTGTCTTCATGCGCCTTGGAGGCGATTGAGGCCAGCGCTTTCAGGTATGTTTGATCGCGTGGTAGGGGTAGTGATGGTGGACGGAGCTCAGTCTCAGTTCCAAATTAGTCCACTGAAATGCATTGTTGCACTAACATTGTGAAAACAAAAACAAGATTCAGTTCAAAATAAAACATTTTGAGGAATGTTTTTGGAACACTTTTGTCAGTGTTCACAATTATGCATAGCTTATTTTTATACTGCATCTTCGTGATCTTATTGTCTGCAGATTTTTGATAGTGATTGTTTATATAACTACTTTGATGTAAAATCCCCTTATGGAACATTTTATTCTCAAAATAACCCTTTTTGTCTCACAGGACTCAAGAGGGATTACTTCACCTGGACCTGCAGAAGAATAAGCTCCGCCTACTCCCTCGTGGACTACCGCCCAGCCTGGAGACCCTGAACGTCAGCCACAACCGAGTCCTCGTTCTCCAGGAACCGGCCCTGGATGGACTGAGGAACCTGCGCGTGCTCGACCTTCAGAACAACCTAGTCACGACCCTGAGAGCTAACGTTCTGTCCGGGTTGGTGAGCCTGGAGTGTTTATACCTCGATGGAAACCGTATCGAGACAGTCCAGGGTGCTCTACGACTCGCTCAGCTCAACCTGCTGAGCGTGGGGAGCAACCGAATACAGTCCTTCCCCTCTGCCTTTTTCGCCCAGTCCAAGTCCCTTGTGACCCTCCGTCTGACAAACAACTCATTATCCAGGGTGCCTAACGACCTCCCGGGGTCGCTGACCTTCCTCAACCTGGACAGGAACCAGATACGTTCCCTGAGGAACCGCGACATGTTCCAACTCAAGAACCTCGCTTCCCTCTCTCTGGCCCAAAATCGCTTGAGTTCTGTGGATGGCGTGCTTCGTTTGCCCAACCTGACGGTCCTGGAGGTGCCGGGTAACCGACTGCGTGCATTGCCTAACAGACTGAGTCCGCGGATGGAGAGGCTGGACTGCAGACAGAACGTCTTACAGGAAGTGACCTATCAGCAAGTGTCAGCGATGAGACAACTGAAGCACCTGTTCCTGGAGAACAACACCATAAAGATCTTTGAGACCAATGCACTGAGGAACAACATTCATCTCACTAACCTGGCGCTGGAGCAGAATCTACTGACTTCTATTCCAGAAGGGTGAGTTATATGTTATATTTATATTATATATGTTATGTTTAGTATATTATATATGTTATATTTAGTATATTATATATGACTTTAGGAGCCATGAGCTATAATATCCAATAAGTGGGAGTGCGTATTCAAAATGACCAAATTATCGTACATCTGAACGTGAAACCATGTTACCATATTATCATACATTATCAATGTTTATCTGTTAATTAGTTACAGTCATGTTACATTCTAATATAATATGTAGGTGAAAGAAAATGGCATCGTTAATAATGAACAAGCCCTTTGAATGTGTTCCTATTAGATTTTACATCTGCTCTATGACTCAACCCTTGTATAACATATGCAGTACTAGTCAAATGTTTGGACATTTTCCCATTCAAGTAAATGGGAAAGTGTGTCCAAACTTTTCACAGGAACTGTACTTTTAAATAGTTATTACAGTAATTAGAGTTAGTTTACAAATACAATTTATTATTATTATTATTATTATTATTATTATTATTACTACTACTACTACCTTTAGACAGTTATACAACAACAAAAAATTCTAAACTAAACGTGTACTGTACATAGCCAACTCATAAAGCCTTTAATATATTTTCAAACATACAGTATATCCCTTCTTTCTACGATAAGAGCATTGAGAGTCCCATTACTTGGGAGGACTTTTGACAGGATACCAATTATTGTTATCATACTGAATATGAGAAGCAAAATGAAGGATGACCTATAGAGCTTAGTTTACTCTTTCGGGTGATAAACGATCACGATAACACTCGCGATACAATTATTACTCCATACAAACGGGGTTGCGAATTTATTCATTTATTTACTTAATTTCCGTTTCATTGTTCCCAAGACTGCTTGCAAACTTTTAGTAATCTTGAGAAACCTTTTTTTCCTCCATTGTCCCACAGACTACCTGGGAGTTTGATCCGCTTGGACATGAAGGGAAACCACATCACGTCGATCCAGGAACGAGAGCTCCGTTCCCTGCGACGCCTTCAGGTGCTAAACCTACGCAAGAACCATCTCACCTCTCTCCCTCACGGCCTCCCATTCCTCCTGCCCAGACTCGGCACCCTTTTCCTGGACGCAAACCCCTGGAACTGCACCTGTGAGCTCCAGAGGATGAAGGTGACCCTGGTAGCCCGCGGGGTGGAGCTTCCTAACGGGGAGCCCTGCAGTGAAGAGGAGATGATAAAAGCGCCCCCTGTTGGTGGGTGGAGGGCGTATATTTTACAGCAAGACAGTTGTGAGGAAGATGATGAGGAAGAGGATGAGAGTAATAGAGATTATACACCGATACCTGAGATTGACAATGAGGAGTATTATGATTATGATGCCTAATAATGAAGTGCGGAGAATAACGCATAATGTGTTGATAATTGTTAGCTATTGAGTAAACAAGACGGCTAGCTTTTATTAGCCAAGAGTTGTGTAATCTAAGAATGTTAGTGTTGCAAAACCACTTTTTGCTACTTTTTCTTCGTAACATTACTGCATGAAATAGCCGATGTTTTGGTTGTGATCAAATATATAAAAGAAGATTTGAGTGAGAACATTTTGGTGTTGCTCATTGGTGTGTTGATCCCAATCCACATAGATACCGAATGTGTAGTATGTGATATTGTGTAATATTAACCCTTAAGTATTCGCTAATGTTTCATACTGTTATATTATACACGTTTTTGCATTAGGGTAGTTGTTATTGAACAGTCGTTGTGCGACAAAACTGTTGCCTGCCATAGCTAGATTGTCCAGTGTTCTGATTGTTAAAGAGAGAAAGCAAGTGAATGAGAGAAAAGAAAAAGAGTAAAGAACGAGAGATGGAGAAAATTAAAAAGCTTTTCTGGAAATTCCCTGTTTAATTACCCTTCTAACCAAATGCAAGAAAAACAATTATATATCAATCTCTTTCTTATTTTTCCTTCATTGTTGATGTTCCTTCATCACAACAATATTATCAAAGTATCCCCAATGTAGTAAAACAATAAATTAATAAGATAAAAAGCGTATGTTATAATATATTTTTTTAATGTTTTAGTTGCTCAGACTGACCATTAAACATGTGGCCTTGAAATAAAAAGGATTAGAACAGACTTGTATATTTTAAAAAAGGTATGTTTTTTGCAAACATAGACCTATGGGCAAACACCAGCGTGTTCAAACACCAACATTTGGCGAACCTCTCTTTTCAAATGAATTTGGCTCTGAAAATATGATTTATTCCATAGGCCTAAATAATTTTGCTAAAGCTCAATTATTTCTCCCGGACGATAGAAGGCTAGCGTGTTAGCTACTTTCTTGCAACCTGAAACAACAAATAGCTGCTCCTCCTCAGGAAAATACTGAAGGTCCCTGGCGCAACGTTTAGCCGTGTCTTTGTTGATCCGCCGCTTGCTGCCCAACTGAACCATAGAGCACTTTACAACGTGTTCAAACTCCAGAGACAGCAACGGAACGTAAAAATCCACTAGGTTATTGTCGGTCACGGTGGTGTGAAAAAGCCCCCCTAAAAGATTGATAAAGATATAATTAGCAGAACACTGCACTATGTAATACTTAAAATGTTTATTTCTAATATATGCAGAAGCCTTTAGTTTACACACTAATACAACTGAATTGTGTTCTTCAAAAAAGCGTTGCGCTAAGTAAGTGTTTTGGATGTCTTTCAACCCAAAACCTACAAGTGAAGTCGGTTGATGAGTGTCATTCTTCATTATTGGTTAAATGTTTTGTTCGGTGTTTCAGTAATGCGTATTATTATTCTAATTAACCTGTGAGCTCTTGAATGGTCTGGAACACCTAAATCATCATATATTTCCTTAGGATTATAACTGATTTGAAAACATGTTTTCGGTCATTTCCCCTGAAACCTTGGTATATTATAGATTAAATGTTTAGATGTCTGCACTGCGCTGCTAGTTAACAGTTGATTTGCAAATCTGAATTACAAAGCAAAAAGTGGACTTTTGGGGTTTGGGGTTTTGGGTTTTGAAAGAGTTTCAATGCATTTTATAAACTATGTCCACACAAGCGGAAGAGTTCCCACTCGCTTCTTTGCCTAGAGATGGATGTAATGTATTCTCACTACACCACATTAACGTTCGATAAAATATGTTAAAGATCTTAAAGCGAGGAAGACCTACGGTTGTTGTAGTAAGAAAGAGTGAAGTGCTGTCGTTGTTTTCTTGATTTCAAGAGCGCCAAGGTTATTTTTGCGATACTATCTGCTCCGGATTTACTGTGAGGAATAAAAAAAATACTAGACAATACAGACGAGTGACAAATGGAAAAAAGGAAAAACCACGGTAAAATTACGCAATTAACATCAAATGATGGTCCGTGACATGCAAGAAATGCTTAGCAGTTGGCCCAGTTGATTCCAATTTTTTATCAAGATGGCAAGAGGAAAAAATCAAAGTGACTTTCCTCTCCTCTTCACATGTTGATACACAATTGAATCAACTGGGCCTCAACTGCTCAGCATTTCTTGCATGCCGCGATGTTCATTGGCAGGAGCTTTTGGGGCCGTGTCCACTGAACGCGTTTTTTCAACTTCCTGCGCCTCTTCCTCATTCATTGCCAATTCCATTTTGGGCGGAGCGCTCAAGTTGAAAATAGTTCAAATTTTGCCCATAGCGCGGTGCTCGTCAATGTCACTTGTTGACAGCCGGCCAGTGAAAATTGATTAAAGGCGGGACTAAAAACAAAAATACATAAACAAACGCCGCCATTGAAGAAAATTAATTCAGCATCTCAGATTTCTAAATGGTGTACGTTCCTACATTCAAAGGGTGCTTTTAAATTGCGTCAGTTGTAGTATATATTTGTAACATGTTCAAATAAATGATAAGTTACATACTTTCGAAGAATTTTGCTCTTTATAGGCCTAAAGTTGTGACCGTGGTCTAGTGACAGTGATTGGCCAAAGAATGAGCAGGCTATAGTTGTCAAATCTTACAGCTATGACTAGGATTTGGTTTATATAATTGTTCCTTATAACTAACCACCCCATTAGCATTATGAAAAAGACTCAAATCTGTAACGTTAGTTGCTAGCATGCTGCGAGACTAAAGCCTGGTTTATACTTCTCCATGACCGCGCTAGCGAACGTAAACGTTCATTTGGCGCTTCCGTTTGCACAGTAGTTTGCCTACATACTTCAAGGTAAATTTAACGGGCCCACTAGGTGGCAGTGTCGCATTCAGTAATCCGGAATGTACAGAAAACCGTAGAAGTAGCACAGACACAGAAACTCCCTTTCATGTCCTGCGAAAGTATAGACGAAAGTTGCTCACTGCTTTTCATATTTTCTTAAATTAAATCAAATCAAGTTAATTTATAGAGCACGTTTAAAACATGCAGAGCTGACCAAAGTGTTTTTCAATACATTCCCATACAGTTTAAAACAGTTGTAACATTAGATATGCACAAGCTAAGTGCCTATAGAAAACCACTAATATAATTCGAAGGCCTTTGAAAATCTGCCTATCTGCTCCATTTCATTGTGGCATCTGCATTTTAATTTGTTTTGGATACAGCCAAAAATATTACCAAATACATCTACCCTGCTCAACCAATCAGCGATTGTTTGAAGCACTGAGAAGACGCTTCGCGCAACGCGCTGTTAGGATTTGGGAGGACTGCCCGTCAACACGTCAGCGGGCCTCGGTAAGCTACGCTTTCCCTGAAACCCCTGCTCTTCGAAGCTACGCAGAGCTGTTTACGTGCTGCTTTGCAGAAGTATAAACCAGGCTTTAGTAATACACCCCTAAAGCCAGCATATCTGTCATTCCTTAGTAATACACCTTTAAAGCCAGCATATCTGTGTCATTCCTTAGTGATATACCCTTAAAGCCAGCATATCTGTGCCATTCCTTAGAAATATACATTTAAAGCCAGCATATCTGTGCCATTCCTTAGAAATATACCTTTAAAGCCAGCATATCTGTGTAATTTCTAAGAAATATACCTTCAAAGCCAGCATATCTGTGTCATTCCTAAGAAATATACCTTTAAAGCCACCATATCATTTTTGAATTTCTCTTCATACATTCGAGCAAGGACAGTTGGGGAAATGTTTTCCTGTAAAAAAAGTAAAACTGAGATGAATATGTTGTCCTTATTTACACATGAAAGAAGTTAGCTAGCTAAAGTCACTTCAAAGAATAAAGACGGTACACTATTGCATTAATAACATATCAGCATATCCAGTGCCTTGCCTCCAAAGCTCTTCTGATTATTTTGTCATCTATGTCGGTGATGACCATGGCGTGGATCACCGTGACGCCAAACACCTTCGACAGTATCCTCTGCAGGATGTCGAACCTCACATAGGAACTGTGGAACCACAGAAGAAGAAGTAGTAGTAGTAGTAGAAGAAGAAGGAGAAGGTGAAGACGTAATTTGGAAAGAGAGACAAGTCTGCACACTTTGAATAATGTTACTAGATTTGACTTAAGACAGTTCAAAGGCAGACAGAGAGAAAGACAGGCAAATCAGACAGACAGGCAGGCAGGCAGGTTGATGGGTAGCCAGGGGGCCTATGTTGTCATCAACATAGTCTTTGTTGGCACAGATAGGGGCAATAATCACTAGATAGCTGGAGAAGTATGTGTAATCTGAATAGATAGTGTAGGTGCTGTATTAATTGATTGATCCATTCATAGATGTGATAGGTATACATGTCCTAAAAACAGAGTTAAATCGTTACCATGCATGGCCAAGGTGGGCGTGGTCATAAACGGTGGGGCCACAGCTGTACCTGCACAGCAAGAACGCAATGGAAGATGTTAACGGGAGTGGGCAGGACTTGAACCCAGATTGAAACACAAATTAATAGCCAACTAACACACCTCTGCCTAGATAAACAAACAAAATAGTAAACATATACCATCAGCATCAATAACAAGGCAATCCAAGATGTGTCAAGATTTTCCATACCATGTTGCTATTCCTTCCTGTGCTAATATGAGCGGTTCTTTTTGCTTGGTGAGGCTGTTGTAAATCTTTAACCCCGTATCGTAGCCGGTGGGTTTAATCCATTTCTTTCCAAAACTGCCACACGATGATCCCGTCCTGTGGATCACGTTTCTGTGCGACAGTTGTGGTGCAGAGGGGGTACCGGTGCCTACTTTTAATTTCCACAATATTGTTCGTACTTTATACATGCTTTGAAAGTGTATGGGCATAAAAATGACCCTTATTATTGTGACTCGACCTACTCATGCATCAAGTAAGGAACGCTACATTAGCTGGACAATGTCTGCCTTGGCAAGGTCCTTGCCAGCGCTCGTTTCTCAAACAACAACGACAGAACTTTGACGCAATCTCCTGATCGATGGAACATCAGTAACTGATAGGTGTCAATGTCCAGTTGTTATAAAGTGTCATATTCTTTATTCAAGTTCGCACTGAGGACTTCAGTTTTTCCGGCATTTGATTTCTACGTCACTGTGTACGTTCGTAGCACGTTAACGTCAAGATGGCAGAACGACGTGCTTTGCGTTGTTTCGCAACACTGGGTCGCCCGTTCAAGTGGTCATTATACTGAAAGTGGACGATGCCCACTTAGGTCAGTTGCCTTGTTGAACTTGTAGCTTTAGCTCTTTAGCCAATGTTTTATCCCTTGACATAATAATAATAAAGTATTATCTGAACTCTAAATAATTGTAAAATGTTCTCTCCATGAATATGTTATACAACTGCGTTTTCTAAGCCAATTTAAATAATTCATTACAATCCCGCCTATATGTTTATTTCCTTTAAACTTCAACATTGCTCACATATCCCTAGGGTCTGGAAAAAAAAAAAAAACAGGAACAGTTTGTAACAAAGATGGCCTTTTAATCACACGTTTTAAGGGACACAATTTGCAACCTGCGCAGGTCCTTGTTTCTGCACCAATGTGTTCAATTATATACAATGTACCGGCTAAAGCACACATGGTATAAGCGTTTCACACAAAACATGCTTGAGCAGTTAAACAAACATGTCTGTTTGTTTTGAGTCACATTATATTCGAACAACGCAGATCACTCGCATGTTAAGTTAAGCCCATATTTAAATTTGAAGACCTTGGTGTTCAGATTGTCTAGAAAAAATCCCACCTAATCTTTCCAGTGAACTTTCCCTTGCTCTGACCACACAGACTGTATCTGGTGAGGCCAAGAAAACATTACAAGCAAAAGAAATGAGTTTGAAAATGGTGAGGACGCTTCTGTGAGTTACCTTTTCCTCACCTCACTCTCCGTTCTCTTACATCAAAACCAGGTTACAAAAATTCCTGTAAATGGACACCTGTCAAACCCCTTTCCGAAACAGAGACCCCCTTCATCATAACAGACCATTAAAGTGCATATATGAGTTTGATCAAAAGGAGGAATCTACACCAGAGTAAATGATCAAACAAAACACACACAAGAAACTTCACCAGCCAACAAATCAGCTAGGCGGAATTTTTTTTTTTTTTTTTTTTTTAAAAGAATCACAACATTCCGTGTTCTCGTGGACTGAGAACTCCCCCGGGATTGGAGCAGTCCTCTGAGAAGGTTTTAAACAGGTTGTCGGAGGTGGTAGGCCGGCGGTCGCCGTGGTTACCCCGAGGAGGTCAACTGTCCCTCCAGCTCTGCTCTACCACGGCAGACACCCTCTTCTCATACTCCCTCTTGTTCTCCTGATACAGCTGGGCTGCCTGGCTGTTAGCTGGACTGTTTGGGTTGGGCTCATCCAGAAGGGACTGGCAGGAAGAGGAACACACACACACACACAAAAAAAAGACAGATACTTATAAATTTTCTGCAATGCATTTATAAACTTGGTCATTTTGAAAAGACTGCCCTATCCGTGTAAACATTACAGACATAAAAAATTCCACGTGCTTTGCACACGGCAAGCAGTAACACACAAGGAAGACGCATTAGGATCACACCTGGATTGAAGTGAGAATGGACGACACGTCATAGGTGGGACTCCAGCGGTTCTGGAGGATATCTAAACATATGCTACCGTCTGCATAAACTGGAGACAAAGAGAAAAGGGCCAGTCAGTTTTGTAACGTCACAAACACTGAATGTTGAAATAATGACAAACAAATAGTTTTTGTGCACGTGTTTTTCGAATCATATCTAATGCGTGTAAATAAATAAATAAACAAACCATTTGGATGAAACATCTTTGAAACGAATCGAACTGTGGGTGGTTTGTTGGGGTATTCTTCAGTAAACTCCACTGTGAGTTTAAATGTACCTAGATCAGAGAAAAAATAAATCAAGGTGCACTTATCAAATGGGATATATTGATGATTTTTTTATATAAAAATCAAGGATGGAGAAAGGAAAGCAATGAAAATACATAATCCTTAATCTACATGTGTATAGTAATTGGTTGAATGTTGAAGGAATTAAATAATATTTTATTTTATTAACGTTATTTTATAACATAACAGATTTTTTATGACAGAACAAACACTTCATTTTATTTTTAAAAGACTATGGAAATGTCAATGAACTGCTGTTGTTTACCAGTTAGCTAATTTACAATGGATACAAGTATGTAAGTATTACTTACCATCTTCAAACGGAGTCCCCTCAGGCCTGAAATCCAAACCATTATAGAGTTGTTATCAACGCTACAAAACAACAAGGGTTAAAACCCTTTCTATGCCACTGGGACTTCTGATGAGTCGCCCTGCCGACTCACTTTGGTTGTCATTTAAATTTGGTTGCGGCCGTCCATTCCCATAATTAACATGTACCCTACATGGATAACAATGACTAAGCTTAAAAGAGACTCTTGATAAAATCATGTCACAGTAGGAAAGATAAGGAAAGGATTTCACAATCAATTCAATCAAGTCTCAAATTTGTTGGCAGAAAGGCATATGCACCAAATAGATAAGCTGACCGAGACACAGGCAGGTGGACAGGCAGACAGGCAGGTTGAGAGAGAGACAGACAGACAGGGAGAGAGAGAGAGACAGAGAGGGGTTGAGACAGACAGACAGAGAGACAGACAGAGACTCAGGCATGTCTATCCAGCAGAGTCTTCAGAGCTTGTTACCATTTCCATTTGAGGTGTAAGGCATGTTGCAAAAGTAAGGTGCTGTACTTCATGACCTGTCATATCGAACTCTACTTTTAAAATGTGTATGACGATAAGATACAACAAGGTAGATCTAGAAGGAAAATACTATTTTAAGCGTGTACATTCTGTTACAAACGCAGCTGACCTAGAGTATGGGACCTAGTGAATTATGACCGTATTTTAGATTATTGGACTTTGTTGGCTCCTCCCTCCACTGCATCAGCTCAGTTCTGCAACAGTTCATGCAAGTTGCCTTGCTGTATAATATAGTTTGCGAAGTGCATTTATTTTCTGCACTATTTTTCTAAGTTAAATTGAATGGAACTTTGCGTTTGACCATTTAAGTTTCTTCCTAAATTTCCACAATTAAATTTCTGAAATATGTTGAATAGCCTACTGCCAAGATTTATTCCATAATTCATAAGAGGGAAATTCTGCGACACCCCCTTTTCGAGTCCACATACTCATACTCCACTACTAGGTCCGCTTCGTGAACGATAGCACTACAGTACTGCACCTACTGTACACGGAGCTGTTGACCATATATAGGTCACGGTTTTTGACGAGCAGTGTTAAGTGGACTCACCCGAAAATAACAGCATTCCACACCATTATGTTATTCTCCGACGGAGCGCCACTAACGCCGGCCGGTGGATCTTCTTGAAGTCTAAACAGACACAGATCAAGGTCATTAATGTAATCGAAATGCAACACAACTTATTATATCTGCATTACAAATGAGATGGCCAGTAAACAACGACAATCCCTTGACATTTCCGCAACATTTACCTTTTGAAATCCCTCATTAGTCGCCTTCTCGCTGGAGTAGACATTGCTAAAGGTTAAATATAGTACAATAGTGGGAACTGTATTATTACTACATCGAAATTAAGGCCACAAAACCTAAGACACAAAAGCAAATTATTTTGTTATTCACGACAGCAAATTCTCTCTCTAACCCAACTAGCTTTAGGGCGATACCGTGCATTTCTGGAAATAGTGAACATGAATGTAGGTAATTTCTATAAATTGCCATAGATGGCTATTTACATATTTAATGTAAAGCCCACAAGCCAACTAATTCTTATAAATATAATCTAATTTCAAGATCGGGGCGTCTTCAACAAAATGTTTATATTTCTATCGAAATACTGAAACTATTACCCCCATACTTATGAGCTTAATGGAACAGGCGCATTTAAAAGGCGGAGCTTTGGGAATGTGACGTCCAGCCGCCCACCGGTTAATTCATGTGACGCGTCAAAAAGGGATAGCTTGTAGGAAGCGATGGTTCGAAATTACTGTAGCATATAAAAGATATGAAAAACTGGTATTATTTGCATGATAATCGGTTTAAAGTTCTGAAAATACGAGTACCCTCAATTTCTAAGGCAGAAAAATCTACTATTTAAGGGTTGTCAAAGAAATTAATTGACTTTGTCAAACTGTCCTAATAAAATAAAACTCTTATTTTGAAGAAAATGTATATATATATATATATATATATATATATATATATATATATTAATATTTATTCATTTAGATGCCTTCTTTTCAGTATACCTGCACGCGTCCAGTTTAAACAATAACACACGGCCTGGCCACTTGCCTGAATTCCTTGGGGGAAAACTCAGGACACTTGCAGATGGATATAAAGTAGCCTATATAAAAGTACTGGTCTATATACCTTAAGATCGAAAATATCTTAGTGACTTTGACGTGTTCAGAAACTATATCTACACCGCTACCATTACGTCAGAGCGAAGCAGAGGATATATTTTAGGTTCCACTCCCTCAGTTGCGTTTCATGTAATATCTTTATGCCCATGCGCATAGAACTGTTATGTGCTGCTCGCGGTGGGCCACGCACCTTACCGCTATCCCTGCTTTATATTTATCTAAAAGCTCATCTTTATTTCATTACTTTGGGGATCGATAGTGATTTCTAAACATATAGAAATGTGCCTTACGTTAAAACACTCTACTTTATAAAAGAAGCGAGAATAAACAATAAGACCTGAAAGTGCAATTCGATCACAATTTATTTTTCTTAGGACAAAACAAAGTCTTAAAAGTCACTCCGATAGTCAGCTTACTCAATGTCTTCATGACTAAATACTGTTTTACAGTTTGAGTCAGTTCATCTTCTTTAAGTTGCTCAGATTATAAAAAGAAACTAACATACAAACACAGATTTAGTATAAAAAAAACACAACTACTGGTGCTATATTTAAACCCACTATTGGTGTAAATGTAACTGGTCAATATCTCTACTGAACTTACATTCCAAAAGCAGACTCCAAAAGCAGATTCCATATGGTTTGTTTGAACAGATTTAAACCCATTACTCACAAGATGGAATAAACGAAAAACGTTTTAAAACCAAAAGGTCCCACAGAAGGCTACTTACTCATCATCATCATTAGACAAAACTAGAATCATCTAAAAACAAATAACAACATTGTTTGCACACACAACACAAATATCGCAAAAACAAAGTAAAGAAATAAGGATTTGTCAATCACAAAACAAAACAGAAAATGTTTCCCTTTGGTAGCTACGGCAACACACCTCTTCCGTTCGTTATCTGTGCAAAAGTTGGGTGACAAACAGTTGGACTTTTAAGGCGCTTGGTTGGCGTGGAGCACAGCAGGAGCCACCAGATGGGTGGGGCTAAAGGAGGGCTCTGTCTGGACAAGATGCAAAGCATAAAATTCACCAGAAGAGGAGGACTACAAAACTGGTTTAATACAGCCAGACTTCAACATAAAAGAAAAGAAAACGCACTTTGTCATCTAATTATAATACAATGGTGTATTTTATAAATTGCTCCTTGTCATTTGAGTTGTAACCCCAGGTCATCTCTCTCTCTCTGTTAGTGAAAATCAGGCAGCTGGACGGACAGCTTTGACAGTGAAGTAAATTCTTACTCCGTTTAGGACCCGTGGTAGAGCTGCATGGCGCTGATCACTTCCTGGTTGTAAAATTGCTCCGCCCTGACGCTGGTGCAGTGCTCCAGTCGGCTGCTGTCAGTCAGGTCCTCCGCTGTGTCTCCGAAACCGTGGTAGTGTCCGTAGTGGAGTGTCTCGCAGGGGTCAAAGTTCGCCAAGTGACCCCAGGAGGGTCGATGGGACACGCAGGTGCTGGGGCTGCCGCTCTGGTGCAGCGAGCCGCACATCTCAGACGAACGCCGCCGCTGCGGCGCACTCCCGCCCGCCCCCACAGGCCCCCGATTGGCTGGCTGGGGAGACGGCTCAGTGTGAGTCGTCGGCACAGCTGTCAATCCCCACGGGGAGCTGAAGCCGTTGGGCCGAGAGGTGACAGAGAGGCCGTTGAGGCGGGGCAGGATGTGACTGTTGCTGTTGCCGTTGGAGAGGGAGTGACCGTTGGTGGTGGGTTTGAGGGCGTCATCTAGCGGTTGAGACAGACAGTAGGGTGGGGGGGTAGGGTGAGACAGCGTTGGACAGACGACAGGAAACAGGAAATACCGTGGCAGGTTCATAACAAGATGTTGGAAGGAAGGGGAGTATCTCAAACCAGTTCGTTTTGGAAGCAAGGCGGAGTGTTTTCAAACACCAAACACAACCGTTTTGTAGTTATTATAACTGTGACGCAGTGGGATCTGAACATTGTTTTCCCAGGTTGTTATCTGTCAGTGAACACACACTGACTGAAGATATATCTGCACACCGTCCTTGCCCCACGGTCATGCAACTGTTACCATAGAAACTATGTCATACCTTTAAACAAAGAGTTTAACTCATCTTAAAATAGCCTTTTTATTGTTGATTTATTGATATATGCTCTTAAAAAGGAAAAGTTCTGCACCCACAATTTTTGATATTAAGACTTTGTGTAACCATGTCTTGTCTTAAGGGGATTACGGAACAGGTTTGTGTTTCCTCATTACTTCACTAGATGGCGCTCTCCATGTAGCCAATAGCAAACACCACCCTCCCCCAAAACACACATAAAAACAGCGTTGACATAGCACATGCACACACACACGTACACAATGATACACAATACTACAGGCCAACTGGAATGATATTGTGTATATATATATACTTTTTTTAAATTTAATGAAGGACATGGTAACAAAAGCTGGAAATTCTCATTTTACTACAAACCTTTAAATTCTTTAACAGAGTAGTTTATCTTTATCAAAGGTATGAACGAGTCTAGAGGAAGAGTCCCGGGAAAAAAAAATCGACCACAAAATGACCTTCCACTGTTGTTCAAATACAGTGTCCCAAGCACACAAATTACAACCAGCTACATAGAATGCAGACAGAGGCAGCAATGTAGTCCATATTGCTGCATCTCCCTTGGAAAGGCGCTAAATATACATTTCAATGTATGGAAATACTTCCGAAATAGTCATGAAATAGCAAAGCGACGCTGAGAAAGGGTTTGTTGTAATAGACAACCTCTCAGCGTAGAAGTGGGACTATTTGCACCACCGTCGCTTCCCTTTTGAATTTACAATCATAGTCAAAAACGTCCTTGTCTGTTAGGACGAACACAAAAAACAAGATGCTCGTTTTGACCCCAAATGGCCACCGTCCACAGCATTTTGAACCTTGCTGGCCACCGTCCACATCATTTAAGGGTTCTGTCATGACCAGAACAGTGAAGGGAAGACCAAAAATAAACACATCAGGAGATAGTTTTTCAAAACGGGGGAGCAAGCCAAACTGTGGGAGGTCCATTTACGTGAGCAATCCAAATAACAAAAAAAATAAAAATAAAAAAAAAGCTAGATCATGCATTGAAGTGGCCAAGCTCCTTATCTGAAACCAGTCACATAGGGAGTTCAATGGGAGCTTCCACAACGTGTGTACACTGTGTTTAAAAGCACACCAGTCTACTAGGAGCCCATAGTGACAAGACAGAGAAGAGAGAGACATAGAAACAAAGAGAAAGAGAGAGAGAGAGCACAACAGGCAGAGAGAGCGAGAGAGAGCGCGACAGGCGGAGAGAGCGAGAGAGAGAGATGGATCTACTTCTCTGGGAATGCGTATAGTGGTGAGGGTGTGGATAAAAAAGAATAATAAAAAAAAGGACAAAGACTGTTGTGCAAAATTAACATATTGCATATTAATGGTGTACTTAGAATAAATGTTGTTGTTTTTTTTGGGGAAGGGGGGGTCAACGTAATGGGTGAACTGATAAGAATTCCATGCATTGAAATGCATCTCTGGTTCCTTCCAACACCTTGGACATGAAAATGCATATTGAAAAAAATGTGCACAGTGCGTAGCTTAAAGAGATTTCATACAAACAAGCAAAATACTAAAAATAGTTTTGTCTTTTCAGCACCCACCAAACAGTCCCTTAGACATCGTAAACCAACTTCTCATATATTGCCGTTACTTAACTAAACAGAATTTTCGATTATAAGTAACTAAATGTATCTTGTATGCATACATGTATATACAAACATCATACTCTCACGTGAGACATGGCTGATGAGACACAGAATTCACAGAGCAAGCCTTAAGGCCGTGGGTTTACCTTTAAAGAGAACACCTAAGATGGCGGCTCATTAAAGAGTACACCTAAAAGGGCGGCGCATAGGGCCCTTATTAAGAGTACGCCAAACATGGCCAACCTTCAGGCCCGTCTAGTTCTATGAATTCTAATTCTCTGGCTAAATTCCAATTAGGGGCACTATAATGGGCATTCCAATCAAGCTACAGCCTTTTGCTAGCTGGCAGAATAGAGCTACTTCTTTATATATTTAATAACCAACCTGTTTCAAAACAACAATAGCTGTGTTTCCAATCAAAAAAATATAAAATAATAATGAATAAAAATGAAATTCTATTGCTCCAAGCGTTGTTTTTTTTTGTTTTTGTTTTTTTTTATATTGGAATTTAGCTTCTTCTGTTTTTTAGTTTATTTCTTTGCGGCCTACAGATAAGCATAGGAGTTGGTGCAACGGTAAGGGATGTGGACGGGGGCGGCCGAGGTCTCTAGCTCAGTGGGCGGGCTGGAGGTCGGGCTCCCCCAATCCTGGTCCGGTCCGATCGCCATGGGACCGCACGCTACGGCCCCACTCCCACCTGATAGGCTGTCAGGCCGTGTTGGCTCTGCCTCCTCGTCCATGTGCATGCTCTCTGGCTCCTCCCCCCCGCAGACGGTGTGCATCCTGGTTGAGTTATTCATGCCTGGGAACAGGACTGTACAGTCGACAGGGTTACTTTGATGAGACTTCCACCACAGGCAAAATGAGAAAAAAATACTTCTAATCAGGTTTTAATTTTCCATAAAAAACAGTATGATTAATAGTGTATAATTACAAGTACCTACCCTCCGTCCTGGCTTTCTTGATGTGATCGGACTCCAAGTCATCCAGCATCCTCTTCCTATTGACCGACCCGTTAAGGAGGCCCCGCCCAGAACAGAGGGTGTTTCCGTTCAGCAGCGGAGGAGGAGGAGGAGGGACTGTCTTGGGGCAGGTGAAGCCATTGAACTGTTGGTTGACGTGGTTGTGAGCGTTGGAGAGCAGCAGGGAGCACTCCTGAAAGCCCTGAGCCTGGGCGAGGTCAGCTGCCGTCAGCCCGTTGGCGTTCCTCAAACTGCACAGTGGAGAAAACGCAGCGTGTTAGAGGCGCAAGGAGAGGAGAGGGCCGGGGCTGTTTTTAGGTTTAGCTCCATTGAACAAAAGACAACAAGAACAAAACAAAAAAACAGAATCAAGTCTACAAGAACTGTCTGCATTTAGCTGGCTACTGCAAAAAAAAAAAAAAAATAACATCCCTCTGTCTACCCTTGTGATTCTGATGCTGTTAAAAACACTGCGGACTCTAGAACTGACCCATTTCTAAAGCTCATACACAGACATGGTTGTGAGGGAAAATAAACCATAGTTCAGGCACACTAAACAGTGGTGGGAGCTAAACACAGCTGGGTTAGCATCGCTCAGGGCCAAATGGAATTAGGTCTGTCCTGTTAACATGTATTGTGGTGCTGTTTATTGACGATAAACCAAGAATGTAAGGAGAAATTGATTGAGACAAAGAAGAAATCGTAGTTGAATGAACTGCAGTATGGCAAAACATACGCTTTTTGAGAGAGGCTGATCATCTGTTTGGTAGTATTTTACGAAAAACAAGACTCCTCCGACTTGTAGACTTGAAATTGTAACATTACAGATGTATTTGGAGAGGCTCAACCACTGCATGGTGGGCATGTTTGATTCTTCACTTAAAGCAGGTGATTGTTCACTGTGATGCAATGGAATGGAATTCTCTAAAATATTAAAACGGAAACGGTATGAGAAGAACGTTTAACAAAACGCTTGAAAAGAAGGAACTGGCTTCAAAAGTCGCCGTCAAGGAAAACATTTTTCATTGGAAAGTGTTGCTAGCCAACAAAGGAAATCGTTAAAAGAAGAATGACTTAAGTAGAATTATTTAGACTTCAGAATTCCCAAAGAGACGCCATCTTGCCTGTGACCTCCACCAAGTCTCCATCTTGAAATGTATATAAAACATGTTATGGTAAAGTTGATCTAATCTACATAAGCGAACAATGAATAATATTCTAAATCAACATGAATATTGTTGGAACATACACAGCATGAAGAGTCCACAGAGAAACTGGCAAGAATGTAATCCAGTGATAAAGTCTGAATTACGTGAGATGAAAAACGAACAGACGCGAGACACAATCTTCTTTTAATTCTTCAAACGCGTCCAAGAATTCCTTCGAAAGAGATGTTGGCCTTGTGATGCTGTGTCACAGAGCAGGAATATCAAGAAGACAATTGAATACATTCTTTGAGAATAAATGCTATTATGATGTCCAAAACCCATGAAAAGTAGTTGGAATTTCTACATGGTCTTCTATGATGGCAGTAAGTGGTGTACAATAGAAGATGATGTGTGAGTGGTTGGTATTTATGTTGGAGTATGTGATTTTCTAATATATATTTATATACATACTTTTCAATGCTAACCCTCCTCCAACTGCAGTGTGCATCAACCATGAATTCATGAATGAACAAAATCTAAGACTAACTCTGTCCATGCACTAGTGCTGGGTCGAGAGACCATATACCAAGACATGGAGAGAGAGAGAGAGATTACTTACTGTTACAACTGTGATGTCACATTGGGTGAAATACAGGATATCTTTATTAATAATTTTTAAATTATGTTGTATTAATGTAAATACATTTGGACTAGAATCCAGGGTAAAACAGATTATAATAAATAATTTATAATTAAAAAATAATTCTGCAGGGTTTTATGCTTTTGGCCCCCAGTCAAGTTAAGCAAAGGGGACCCAGAGTTAAGTGTGGTCTTTTGGCATAAAAACAATAAGGCAGACATTTTGTCTCACGCATTTAGGTCTAACAAAAACAATAAGGCAGACATTTTGTCTCACGCATTTAGGTCTAACAAAAATAATAAAGCAGACATTTTGTCTCACACATTTAGGTCTAACAAACTTTAAATGTGGTAGATGTGTTGGTGTGTACTTGATCAATGAAAGAAACAAAACCCATCATTGGTAATTTTTTGCGCTGTTGAAAATTAAATTTGATGACAAAAATCAACCCATGTGTGACATACAGATGTACAGTAAATTAGCTATTTTTAGAGTTTCTTCATTCATGGATTAATTAAATAAAATAAAGTCTCGACTCTCTAGCCTAACCACTTGGCTATTACACTGAATATATATTTAAATACACAGGAAACAGTAAGGTACAGAATTCATAAAAATACAATTTGTAGCAAAACAAAATAAACAAATAGCTTAAAATGCACCTATTTCAAATGTACACCTTTAATTAAAATCAAATGTTTTCCACTGTGATCTGAATTTACTTTTATGTAACTGCTTAAGGTCTTTCTCAATGCAAGACAACAACAGACTTTGAAGGACTTGATGGAAGCCAACATCCAGACTTGTCATACATAAATGCAGATTTAAAAAATATAAAGACATTGACTTTGAACTTAAAAATATTCAACTTTCTGGCTTCCAAGTTAAAGGCCTATAGTTAGTGCTGGAAAATGTTCTTTGGACTGGTTATTTCAGGATCGGGATGCCTGACAGCAGAGCTGATAATTGGTCTGAGGCACAGCCAAGAGCCATTCCACCACTGAAGGGCATTTTCATCCCGAAATGCCAAATGCGGATATTTTCAGCTTAGTTAAACGGCTTAGTATCAGAAATTAAAAAGTGCATTCTATGTGGTAGGAAATATATAATTTGATTACTTTAATTTACTGAACATTTTGGGAGGCGGCTTGCGTTGCTAAGCAACCGCAAAGGATCAGGCGAATTCCAGGCTAATTCCTGTGTTACAACTACCGGCCAATACATTTTCCACTAGCAGGACAATGGAAAATTCTTCCAGTAAATAGCAAGAGCCTTGGATACGAAACAGCAGCTAACAGCAACCGTTTGGGGTGGGACTACCTCCTGGTTGCCAGTCTAAACTTAGCTAATACTAGATAGCAAGCTAATGTTACACCCACATAAAATTTTCCAGCCACTGTGCGAGTGTTATGCAATTGAATATTGTTTTTTTCCTACAACAATAAAGCTTTTTAGCTATCTTAGCTAACTTGTAAAAGCTAAGCTTGTGCATGGAACATATATTTTTCGTGGCCAGAGAAAGCCCGTTTTGATAACATTTACGGTTAGAGATAAATTGTTTAAATAAATGGAGTAAAGCTTGTCCCCAACTGCTGTCATCAACACTACATATCCGAAATGTTATATCAGGAAATGTGTGCAACCCAGCATAATACTACTAACTTTCAGAGGATATTATTATGCACCAGCGTACGTTCTTGGCCTCATTGATATATAGAAGGTCAGTAGGACATTGTCAGAACTACTTCAGAGCTGGGTGGATATACATCAGGCATTTCACTCCAGCCAATCAGAATCGACCATTAAACGACGCCGGACACCACGATTTTATGTATGGACAAAATAAAACGGGCTTCTGCATTTCCCTGCAATAATTGACGTATGTATGTTAATTACCCAACAAGGTTATTTGAGACCAAAGAACTTTGTGCAAAAACAGTAGAAGTACCTAATTTGCATTTTTTGTGCATTTTAAAATAAGGTAATATTTAAAGTAGTCAATACCATAGTGTGTAATAGTGTAATGTATGTTATATAAAGGATAGTTATTATACAGGTATAATAATAAGGAATTCAATGAGGTGGAGCCATCTACACCCATCCATTTTCCCCCATTGACTTCAACATAGATGTCAAATGTACAGCATGAGACTTACAAATCAAATTGAGCTCTTTTTAAGATAGTCCGCCTGTGACTGTGAACTTTAATTATTTTCCAGTACTAAGCGGGTATAGCTTTTAGTTTACAAAAATGCCGTTTCACAAGATAATTTACTTTCTATTAACATTCTACTTACTTTCTTTTTAAATTTTTCTTTACAAAAATGATGTTGTTGGCAAGGGTTGAGAGGGAGACCAAAGATTACACCATGACAAAACAAAGGAGGTACAAAATAGAAGTCCCCCACGTTACACATCACAGATCACATGCATGGAGGCATTTGATTTTTTTTTATGAATATATCCTGATATGCTTTGCATCAAAAAAAATTTAAATCATATCAACCCCTCAAATTTTTTTTTGCTCAAGAAACTAAATCTTCCCACTAAATGCTAATCCTGATTGAATGGAGAGATTGCGCTAAATCTGACGTCTAAATCCTAAGCGTGTCCTGTAATCCTAGGGTTAGTTATCTAGCATAGAATCTTAAAATTAGATTAAGAGAGATTAACAAATTAGGCAATAAGCAAAGCATGCAGGTTCTAGACATCCTTAACATCTATGACTCTCCTAGCATGTTTTTTTTCTCTTTTTCTTTTCTTTTCTTTTTTTATTTTTTTTTTAAAACCAATCACTGCAAGAAATACCTCGACAGTTTGCCAGAGTGTTGAAACTGAAGGAAGCGATAGTGAAACACTCATTGCCACAACTGTAAGATGGTGGCTGACGCGCTTGTGGCAGAGTCTGCAGTGCCTATTGGGATTGCTCTTCCCCTTTCTGAGAGATTAACTTGAGAAAATCAAGTTCAAATTCAATAGCTGCAAAACATCAAAAGTGTGTAGGGGTGGTTGTCTTTTCTGTGCCAGGACAAATTATTTTTTAGCAATAGATTCTTATGTTAAAACCTTTTCTTAATAAGAAAAGGTATTCATATAAAATATAAAATATCAATATATGAGCTAGAATTAAAAGCTAAATAAACAAGATACATCAAAACAGTATATCAGGCCTACATAAGCAGAGATACATTGCTGTCTAAATCAAACTCGTAAGACTTCCCTCAAGCTATGCCTTTCGCCTTTCACACGTACACCTGTCACTTACGCTATCACTTACATTTTCTAAGGCTAGAAAGCTCATGTTGCTTCAAACAAACACAAAACAAACAGCAGTCATTTATTGTGATTTTTTTTTATGTTAAAAATATAGCCACATTTATTTGGTTTCTCTTGAAGTTGTTCCAATATTTTGAGCGGTGAGATTTTCACAAAGCAACTGGGTGATGTCATCAAGACATGGCAGGTAACCATGATGTGATATGGGGCCAAAAACAAATAAATGACGAAGAACTCAGGTTGTTCATTTGAAGATGATTATGTTAGCTTTTTATCTTCTCAGTTGTTTGTCTAAAAGTGTTCTGAAGTTATCATCGAGAAGGGAAATCCAAACTGGATAGAAATAGAAAAGAGCACTGTGAGTTCATTCAAGAGAAGATCCCAGACTGAAGCAGGGAAAAGCACTCCAAGTAATAATCCATCAAGGACCCTCATTAAGCTGGAGTACAGACAAAATAATATAAGGTAAAAAGTACTAAGTGATACCCCCCCCCACCCACAAAGATGAACTGAATTTGTTTTCAGAGCTGCATTAAATCAAGACTCCTTTCGTAATGTTTTTAATGATGAACTTCACATAGGATGCAACAGAAACGCTACAGAAAAGCGTATCAAAGCAAGCCCAGTTGAACCTTTTCAAAAAGTATAGGGACTCCAAGCCCACCCTTTTTCCATGAAAAGGTAAAGTATACAGTCTTTCTAGAAAGGGGCAAGTGGATGAGGAGAGAATCTACCCCTGGAGGTAAAGAATATTGTTTTTCAAGACATCATTTCAGGAGGTCATTCCATAACTTCTCTTCAGATATTGGCTTGATAATAATCCTCATGCCAGGTGAAAGGAATTGCCACTGCCATCATTAAAATTCTGTCAAATATCAACTGAATTTACTTTCAAATGATGTTGTCAAATACAATGGATTTTCTTCAAAATGGTGCTGATCACATCAAGGACTTATGTTAAAAATAGTTAAAAAGTCAACTTTCTTTTTGAATGGACGCTGATGAAGACAGGACGTTTTCTTTATTTTGGTCTTCAACAAGGGGGCGCTGGACTTCCATCACATCATCCTTGATCATTGTCTTCTTCGTGGATTTCTTCAACAAGGAAAAGTTGCAAAGTATCTTCCTCAATCATATTTTAAGTTTTGAGATTACAGACTCACTAACAAAAAATTAAATAAAAAGTTTCTTAATAGTTGCTGGAGATTGTTCCAAGTGGGGACATTGGTTAAAACTTCAAGAGAAATCAAACTGGTGGAGATATTGATAAAAACATATAAAGTCCAAATTGAAATTGAGTTAAACTCCATGTAAATACAGTAATTTAAGTAACAAAATAAACAGCGCTGTCCTAGATTTTTTTTTTTTTAAATATGAAAGCTGAGTTCAACATAAACACCAATCACCTATAAAAAATATGGTAGCTTGTCAAAACAAATATGAACTCTATACATGCTCCTAGACTAGCCGATAAAATACATTTCATACATAAAATTTGAGGAATGTGAATAGAATTGAACTTCCGCATGATGGTGAGTCCCTCACAGCAAAGCAACTCTGATTGTACCCACAGGACAAAATATCACAGACTTATAAATAAAATCTGCCAGTGAGATCACTCAAATAACTAAGCTTGTTTTGAAAATTCAATCAATGATAAAATGACCAATTCCATGGCCAGATTTCAAATGTTTTTTTAAAATGTATATTAAATGTGTACTTCTAAATATGTGTTATAATTCTCATTATATGATAGAGATTAAATAAAAAATGAAAGGTTTAACATGGGAATATACAGTATATTAGTACATGAAATAGTCCTAAGAATATTTATGAGTTTTCATTTTCTCCCATGGCACAAAAAGAGTTACTGGTGGTTATCTAAATGGCCAAAATAATGTAAATGTGTAGCTGTATTTACAATTAACTGCAAAAGAAATGAGAAAGAACATTGAGCCTTCTAGCCTTAGCTAAACCAATACTTCCCTTTATCCTATCGCTATGGTGACAACCTAACTTACAGATCCTGGAGCTGAGGAAGGAAACAGCGTTATGACAACATGTAAAAACATCGCTTAGCAGGCACTCAAAACATTTCTAATCCTAATTATTTTATTTTTATATTTGATACTTTGTAGTTTTGGCAAAGGGCATGGACCAAATACACATTTCTTCAGTTAGCCTTACCTAACACCCCACAGTGTGGATTCGCTAACATCAGGTTGAATCATTTGTCTAAATTAAAGTCTAGAGAATTCACTTTGAACTAGAGAAGATTGTGGTCTCTAAATATTCCTTAAGTAATTAAAGAATGCAGGAGAGCCTATATCCTGTTCTTAAAAATTAGGTAAATTTGACCGATATGCTTTAAACCGGGAAAACAATTCTAAAAAGTTCGTAAAGCAACCCAAGGAAGAGTAGGGGAGCGTACCTATACCTATAATAACAGCAATGGGATGGCTACTGTAGATGTCTGGGCATGTGCTGGTGACATGATTGACAGGAAGGAACCTAACAGGGTGAGGAACCTTATGCAGCTGTTTAAATGATTACATCCACTACTGTGGAAACAGGATTTTCTGAGGTGTGAAGGGATCTGTCTATTTCTATATATATATATATATATAAATAAAATAATGTTGCTACTAATGAGTAGTAAAGTAGAAGACTTAACAAGAAAAATTCAATAAGAATAATTACAACAAACATTGTCTGTTTATTCAAGAGTATTATTAATAATAATTACAAACTAACATATTATGCTGAGATTTCAGTGTGACCACAAATGTTTAAAATCTATTTTAGAGATACTTCCTAGACTGTAAACAATCAGGAGAAGAAATGTGCAAATGTCCCATATCCTGCCAAATGTCCACTGATATACATTGTGTGACATCAATAAATAAGTTAATAAAAACTGTGTTAACTTAACATAGGAAGTATCAATGGGATGAGAATCACCACGGCAACAACGTCACTGTAGTAATGTTTGCGGCATCTTGCTAACCTAAACGAATGATTAAAATATTTATAGTAGGCAATACACTGTGGCCAATTTGACTAATCCCATCACTAAAATAAGCCAGTTGTAGAAGTTGATGTAGTACGACGAATAAAGATTTATATATTTCTTGAGGGGAATCTAACCACTGAGATAGTGAGCATGTCTAGTAGCCGTTCACAAACGCAGACTAGGATTAACAGCCAACCCCCACCAAAAAGTAGAGGAGCTTACGAACGAGGTCGCCCAGCCGGGACCTTTAAAAGCCCTCCTGCCTGCTCATAGCGTGGTGCTAGTCTGACGCCAAGACTATTAGTGGCTCACAGCGTTACATTAGCCAACCCATCTGGCACGCTTCAGACTGAGGACTAGCCTGCTGTTATATATCATATAGAGGACCATTCTGATGTTATATATTATATAGAGGACCATTCTACTGTTATATATTATATAGAGGACCATTCTACTGTTTTATATTATATAGAGGACCATTCTACTGTTATATATCATATAGAGGACCATTCTACTGTTATATAGAGGACCATTCTACAGTTATATATTATATAGGGGACCATTCTACTGTTATATATTATATAGAGGACCATTCTACTGTTATATATTATATAGAGGACCATTCTACTGTTATATATTATATAGAGGACCAGCCTGTTATATATCATAGAGGACTAGCCTACTGCAATATATTTTATGGAGGACTAGCCTACTGTTATATATCATAGAGGACTAGCCTACGGTTATATATTATATGGAGAATAAGTTACTCAAACCAAACGATGGTCACTCTGCACATTTTATAACCCAACTGACAATGTCATAATGTTTAATTTGTATAGTTTTCTTAGGCACATAGAAAACATCAAATGGCATATTTTAATATAATAGATAACACCCCCTTCTCCCCAGAAACAATGACATATCAGAGGTTGGCAGAGACTTTACTGAGCTATGTGGAGAAACGGCAAAATAAACCCTGATTACTAAAACGACCGACGAAGGGGGATTGAGAGAGCGAGCGAGCAAGAGAACAAAAACAAAGACGTCGTTGCCGTGGTAACAGCGGATCTTAAAATGGTGGCAGTAGGACACAGAATGTGGATGTCGGTTGTTTGTTGTTGTTGTTGTTGTTGTTGTGGGGGCAGAATGCGGAAGGCGTACTTACTCCGGTTTGGCCCCCCGTATCAGGAGGACGTTGACGCACTCCATACTCCCCGCCCGAGCTGCTTTATGTACGGGAGTCTCACCTACATAGTCCTGCATCAAAACAACAACACATCAACACATAGTGGAGCTGCCTTATGTACGGGGGTCTCACCTACATAGTCCTGCATCAACACAAAACATCAACACACAGTGGAAGAACTGTCAGACTTATATAATCACAAACATGATGTATATAAAATATGTGGGAACATTTTTTAGTGTCTATGGTATCTTGGTGTGCTCTGGAATTTCTTTCATTATAAAGCAGGACAGAATCACATTTGGATCACAGGTTATAGGTCCTTATGTTGGGTCTGACACACAGTAAAACAAGGGACTGACAGCAAAAAAGTCAGGTAGAAATGGATAAGAAACATTTTGAAATGTATCGATTATAAGCGCATGCATTACAAAGCAAAGAGCATATAATCACACAGTATCGTAGTCCTGTCGTGCCTATGTCAGGTCAGGTGCATTGATCACATATTTTAAGAAACCACCAATTTGGCTGGAGACAATGACAAACCACTCTTACACACATTTAAAAACAAAGAGATTGACATCAGAACTTCAAATGTCATTATGAAAAAAAAAACGGTCAAAAACATTTAGGTGACACAGATGATTTGATTTGATGTGTTTAACCTGTGTGTAAACCGCTAGCTCGTGGTCCTGACGCTAACACAACACTTACAGCAGCAGGGAGAGAAGGATTTGATGTGCCGTGACGTAATCTCTTTGGAAAAAAACTAAACCTTCTTTGAATCGTTACGGCTGTAATTTCCTCACTTCAACGAGACTAACCTAGATAAATAAAGGCTCAAAACAAACAGGAAAAAACACAAGCTCCCGTACGTTATCACAAAAAATATCCGCCTCCCGACTACAAGCAGATCCATAGTCGTTTTGGTTTCAGGCCCGCCGAGGCAGAGTCAGAGGTACTCCTGGGATGCTTCAGAGATCAGGAGCAGCTGTCAGATACAAACGACCTGCTGCCAGGACAGGGACTAGAGGAGGCGTCGACGAGACACGCCAGACCACATGACATCAAAGCCTCCTGCTGTCTGGTACTGAACTTTTCACCCTGCGTCTATGGCGCCCCCTGGAGGCGGCCAAATAGAAGACGGCTGCCTTGCTGTGCGTGTCTACCTGGCAAGAGAGCACACACAGACTATGTGCCCTGGAGCTGCTGTTGCAGCCATTGCTGTGGTTCTGCAGAGTACATCGTCTATGTGCACAGCAGCGGCTGTGGTTCTACAGAGTACATTGTCTACGTGCACAGGAGAGGCTGTGGTTCTACAGAGTACATCGTCTATGTGCACAGCAGAGGCTGTGGTTCTACAGAGTACATTGTCTATGTGCACAGGAGAGAGAGGCTGTGGTTCTACAGAGTACATTGTCTCTGTGCACAGGAGAGAGAGGCTGTGGTTCTGGAAGCCTGTTCTGCAGGAATGTAGGTCAGACCCACTGACTGCCCCCGTCAGGGACCAGACGGGAGGGGCTGCGAGCGTGCGATTCATAGCATGTATGTGTTTACGTGTTACTTAGTGTGTGTGTGTGTGTTACTTAGTGTGTCTGTGCATTGCTGTGAGTGTGTGTGTGTTACTTAGTGTGTATGTGCATTGCTGTGTGTGTGTGTGTGTTACTTAGTGTGTATTTGCATTGCTGTGTGTGTGTGTGTTACTTAGTGTGTATGTGCATTGCTGTGTGTGTGTGTGTGTGTTACTTAGTGTGTATGTGCATTGCTGTGTGTGTGTGTGTTTGGTGCAGTGAGACTCCCTGTTGCGTTAAGCAGACACAACTCTGTCTCTGTCTCTCTCTCTCTCTCTCTCTGTCTGTCTGTCTGTCTCACTATCTCTCTCTCTCTCTCTCTCTCTCTCTCTTTTAAAGGATCAGACAGCTGAAGCCTGGTTAAGCCTGGTTTGCTCTGTCTCGGGGTCACCATTACCTGATTCATCCTTCCATTCAGCAAATGAAAGAGAGCAGAGTGAACCTGACAAGAGATAAACATTCATCCTAAACACATGGCAAAGCAAGTCACCTCAGATCGATTTTAAAGAGGCGTCAGTTGTGTTAAGTCTTCGTTAGGGAGGCGACTCAGGGATTATATTATTCAGATGACGGATGTTTCAATCATTCCAACCTTGTGCCAGACACTTCATCGAGGCTTTTTGGAATCTGCACTTAGGATGAATACATTCCTGAAATGCTAACTATGAAAATAAGCAGTGCTGTCTGTGTATGATCACAGAAACCACTGAACAGACGAACTCTGTTTGTAGACCTCATCCACTAGTACTCTGTCATGGATTCTAAGATTTAAATTGTATTTACTTGTTTGAATAAATTACTTTCTGAAGCGCTGGTCTGGATTCACTATTTATCCTTTCAGATATGAAGTGCTGATCTGGATGCTCTCTCTCTACCTTTCAGATATGAAGTGCTGATCTGGATGCTCTCTCTCTACCTTTCAGATATGAAGTGATGATCTGGATGCTCTCTCTCTACCTTTCAGATCTGAAGTGCTGATCTGGATGCTCTCTCTCTACCTTTCAGATATGAAGTGCTGATCTGGATTCACTCTCTCCCTTTCAGATATGAAGTGCTGATCTGGATTCACTCTCTCCCTTTCAGATATGAAGTGCTGATCTGGATTCACTCTCTCCCTTTCAGATCTGAAGTGCTGATCTGGATTCACTCTCTCCCTTTCAGATATGAAGTGCTGATCTGGATTCACTCTCTCTACCTTTCAGATATGAAGTGCTGATCTGGATTCACTTTCTCTCTACCTTTCAGATCTGAAGTGCTGATCTGGATTCACTCTCTCCCTTTCAGATCTGAAGTGCTGATCTGGATTCACTCTCTCTACCTTTCAGATCTCGAGTAATCAGGGTGGTCTGTCTTCTCCTACTTGGCCGCATTGCTCTGAGGATAGGCTTGCTAAGCCACAATACTTGGGTGTGTTAGATGCTGTCTACCAGGGATTATGAGCCTTTCAGTTAAAGACAAAAAAACACGCCTGCCAGACAAAACACATAGAAAACTAGACAAGCCTGTTAAATAACCCTAAGGGTTTTGGCGCTCCCTACGAACACAACCTGACTGGCAAGGCTTTACTGTGTCGTGACTGTGAGGATCTCCTCTATCCAACGAGATAGTCGGAATTACATGCACGTACGTACCTAAATTACATACCTACGGAATTACATGCACGTATGTACCTAAATTACATACCTAAATTACATACCTACGGAATTACATGGACGTATGTACCTAAATTATATACCAACATTACATACATTTAAGTTCCATCTATCTCAACTGGACTCATCTGGTTAAATAAAGGACGACTGAAAATACATTGCAGAGATAAACAATATCACATGTAACAGGAAATCAACTTTGTGTTCACTGTGAAAGCTCAACACAATAACATACAAGGGCAAAACTCTCAGCTGACATAATGGTTAGCGCCACACACACACACACACACACACACACACACACACACACACACACACACACACACACACACACACACACACAC
>JAVQIZ010179248.1:0-16291 GCA_036023535.2 Galaxias brevipinnis
TCATTGTTGTTACAATATACAATCATTTAGTACACTCAATAAAGTGCAAAGATCTTATTTTAGAATTAAATACTGATTTATCTGGAAATAAAATCATTAAAACTTTAAAGCTAAAATGTATTTTATGTAATGCTCTTTGTTGTTAGTATTTTGTAGTTCAGTGTGCTAAGAGTGACATTATTTGCTTCCTGAGTGAGACATAAATAAATAAAAAAGGGATGAATAAAAATTTATAATATTTAAAATATGAATGATTCCAGTAATATGTCCTTTTAAAATATTATGCAGACAGTCTAACCGGCTGAAAAAATTGCATTTGTTTGTGGGAGTAATGAGTTTTGTTGTTAGCTTAGGGCTGGTGTGTGCATGTGCCTGTGTTTGTGTTCGTGTGTGTGTGTGTGTGTGTGTGTGTGTGCGTGCGTGCGCGCGCGTGCGCCACTGTGATGTGTGTAGCCGTCCTGTTCCTTTGGGGCCCTCTTGCTGATTAGAATCGTAATCATCAGGGATGATGTTAAAAGACTTTGCCACCAGGTGCTGTTGTCCTTCAAAACCTTGCATCAATTTGTCAACTGTACAGACGCACTGTACACAAACACTGGCCAGTCCAAATGCATTATATTCAGACACTGGACATAGGAGTAAAATGAACATATGTTAAAGAACTGAATTTTTTTTTACATTTTGACGGAACAACAGCTACAACCTTTACAAAACCTCTTTAGAGTAACCGGATAAGCCAGTAAGGTAAATAAATAATTAGAGACGTCGTGTCATAGCCTATACCAACTGCATATACGCACTTTATAGCCTATCCCCTTCAACAGTCAGCCTACTCAATTATGTAATTTCCAGTGTGTTTTAATTTAGTGTGTTTATTTGTGTGCAATGCTTCCAACAATGACATTTTCGATTTAATAAATTACACTTTATTAAGAAATTCCTTATTAAATACCAAGAATTAGTTTTGTCCACTAAGGAAATGTTTTGTCCACTAAGGAAATTATTTGCTAATAGTCTATATACCTTACCATTTGGATTGAGAGAGAGTTGGGGGGGGGGGGGGGTTCTTGCACACGGTACTGATGCTAAGCATGTGTGTGTGTGTGTGTGTGTGTGTGTGTGTGTGTGTGTGCGTCCTAGGCACTAGGACCATGTACAATACGGACATATTTCAGCGGTGTGATGTGCAGTGCGGTCGCATCAGCAGTAGCGGCTAGGATAGCTGTAGCCTCCGCGGGTGCCCAGAGACTGCACCCCTTGGAACACAGAGCCAAAGGGGACCGTTTCCAAACATTGCCGGATGTAAAAACTTGTAATTGTTCCACTTTATCCAAAAGGAAAGACTTTGTAGATAGTCGTTACGAAACCCATCTTCAAAGTATGGCTTCATCACTGAGTGGAACGGAGGAGGTGCGCGTGTCTGCGCTAACGCCCCTGAAGTTAGTGGGCTTGGTGTGTATCTTTCTTGCCCTGTGCCTAGATGTAGGGGCCGTGTTGAGCCCAGCGTGGGTCACCGCGGAGGACCAGTACTACCTCTCGCTCTGGGAGACCTGCTGGAAGCCTGTCACCTCAGATACCTGGCATTGCAGTACCACGCTGGAGAAAGGTGAGAACTGCTTTCACAGTGTGTTCCACAAAGTCACCAAAGTTATTCATATTTCAAAAGGGCTTCCATGCATGTAGACCCCAGTTAGACAATTTTATGTTAGACTAGAATGTCATAGGTGATTGAATTGAATAGCCTCAACATGTCTACAGACGCAGATTAATATTCAATAATCATATGGAGCTCTGAACTTATTCCTAAAAAAACGCAGGAATTGCAGTCACTTGTGCATCAACGCATTGTAAGTGGTGAACTCTTTTATTGCAATTGTTTATGTTTCTATTTTGCCTTTTTAGTTTGATCCACACATTACCTGTGTAAAATAATTCTTAATGAATGTTCAAAATTGTTAGTCGGTAGGCTTATATGAATAATTCAACACACCACTATTGCCTGTTCTTTTGGCAATTACAACCCCAAAGCGTATTTGATGGAACTGTTTTTATTTCTTTGGTTTATCTCCTCTAAACATTTAGCCAGCGTGCTCCTGAATGATGTGGGAATTTTGCCCGGTAAAGGTCGATGCAGCTGGGGTTTCACTTGGTCTTTTGTTGCGCACAAAATGAGCCTTTGTTGGGGTCCTTTTACCGCAAAGGAACGAGGGCAACTTCCAGTGGAAAAATCCCTCGAGATCCAAATGCTGGGAGATTAGTTACCATGGGAAACAAGTGTTGCATTCTACCAATGCAGTTTTCCCCACAGAAAAAAAAGAAACTTTTTAAGGAGTCTGTAAAGAAGCATTTCCTTTTTATTTTCTCTATACAGCTCTCTCAATTAGTTTTTGACGTTTTTTCATGGTTTGAAGTGTGAGTGAGTGTGGTTCATTGTGTTTTGTGCAGTGGATAAGTGTTTTTGTTTGCATGGCAAAATGTTTTCTTTCTGTTACTCTCTTGGTCAAGCTGGCACCAGTACTCTCTTGTCACTCCAGACAAAGTGCAGCTTGATGCCATATAAAGAGCTGGAGTCTTCGTGTCAGCAGCACTCAGCAGGAGAGGCATACCACAGTAACTACACACAGCAAACGTCCCATTTCCTCCAGCCCATATGTGCTTGGCTAGGCTTATTGATTTGAATCACAGTCAGTAATCAGTTTTTCTTCAGTGCAAGATCCATGTTTTCCCAGAGTCATGCCCTAAGCATTAAATAAATCCTTTGTAGTCGTATTTCTTATCTATCAGGTAGGAACACCGAATGTTTAGGTCCTGGGACTATTTCGCATGACATGTGTCATGGCAGTGATAAAGTAAAGCCACTGGTTTGCTCAACATGCTTCAGTATGTTTAAGTGACACTTTATTGCACACTTTCAAATATGCATAACCCCCCATACACACACACACACACACACACACACACACACACACATGCACACACACACACACACACACATGCACACACACACGCACACACACCGTTACTACCACCAGCGCCGCCGACACATACACACGCACATACACACACACATACACACACACACACACAAACACACCCGCACATAAGGGGGTTGGAATGGTGAGAATGGATCATGAAGCATATTAAAGTTACAAGCTCGATAGAAGGGCTCGAGAATGTTTAACATTAGTGCAAGAAACTTTGCGTTGATGCCAGGTCTGTGAGAGGAGAGGTATGAATGTGGAGCCAGTACGCGAGTGGGCCGGCTCATCATCAGGGCTCATTCGAGTCCGGGACAAAGTGACGGAGGGAATATGTATCTGGAAGAAGAGAAGACAGACTCTTCAGGCACTTCATTGACACAGATATTTTTTGCTCTCTGGTCTAAGACAGGGATACATCTGGGGCCCTGCAGGTTGTTTTAATTAACAACTCGACAACCTTCAAGAAACAACTTTACTGTAGGGGGGTCATAATTAATGCTTAGATTAACTCTCACAGATCTTGATTTCAATCTGTCAACATGCTGGCAGGTCTGAGATTAATAGTTTGGTGCTTCCGATAGCCTTCAAGCGCTGCATACTCAGCTGTATTTTGTTTTTGCACAGATGAGTGACATGAGGCTATTCCAAATCCATGAGGCTCTCTCTCAGAGACTAAATTATTTGTGTCCTGCTGTTTCAGATATTAGATGATTGGCATAAGGCTCCCATTATTGGCGCCCAGCTCTTATAGGCAATTGAGACTCATGAAACCGATACGTTCAACAAACAATAACTTGAGCAATAATGAAACAACCTTTTCCAGGTCTGGTTGTGTTAGAGCGAAGTAAGTGAAGGTCAAGTTAGCTGGTAAAGCTACCTTGTATTTTGAGGAGTCTGATTGGAACAGCAGCCCTGCTTTTTTGTGGGTTCCATCCAACTTCCTGTGATGACAGGACCATTTTTAAACCCCAAATCGTATGCCATATTTGGTCAAAGAAGTGAATGTTTGTTTATGTTTGAGCTGCTAGGCCTCTGGAATGAGAAGTCCCCAGATGAGAGCGGGAACCGTAGTGGATGTAGCTTACATGCTGTCACTTTCTCTCACTGTGAATGTTTTAATGATTTTCTGCCTGACTAGAGAAGAACAATTCTTGGCATTACTTTATCTGCTTTCTGGACTGGTGGTCTGTCTAATACAGTAATATGGTCTATCCTGTTGGAAGACCTTTTTTTCCCCATCTCAATTTGCAAATATATACAAACCTTGTTTATGTAAACTTTTCATCCCGAAAATAATTATCATCATGTCTTGTAAGGCATGTCTTGTTTTCTTTAATGTTGTTTATCTTGTTTTTTTCTGGGTATTTGATTATTTCCTGCAGTTTAATCAAACCACGCCACCATAACATCCTTAGTCTGTTTGCGTCCAGGCCTCCCGTTTTCCCAGACCACAGGCGCTTGATCCAATAGACCCACTCTCTCAACAACAATTTACAAGTGATCACTCCGCACACCTTAATTAGCTCTCTTCCTTAACTCCGGACAAGCGCAGATTAAATGGCTAGCCAGTAAACATAACACAGATAACTGTGTCCATTTTACATAGCAGAGTTGTTCTCTGCAGGGAAATTATATAACATTTAGAAAACAGATTACAATATATGCTTAATCAACAGCGCTTTTGGTAAAGAAGAACATACTGTACGGACAAATCCACTGTTCTTTATTTCCTCTGTTTTTTCCCAGAATGGATACAGGCCAACAAGGTATTCCCATTCTTTGAACTCCATTGGAGTGCCTTTTTCGAGTACCTCACGATGAAATGCTGAGAATGCTGCTGACTTTGCATCAGGCAAGAGAGGGATAGCTATTACCTGAGTCACTTGGCTTTTTTCTCATCTGCTGCACTGGGAGTCATTATGAAGCCACTGAACTGTGTGTGTACGTGCGCATGTGTGTGCGCATATGTGTGCGCATGTGTGTGTGTGTGTGTGTGTATGTGTGTGCATAGATTTGGGCATCTGAGTTGTGAGTATTCGACTGTGTTGTCGTTCCTTCTGTGCTAGTAAGCCTATAAGTTCCTGTTTTCTGTGCAGCTGTTATCCAGCGCATGGTTAACATTCTTGAACTATTAACCATTGCCCTCGATAACATCTAAACATTTTGTTGGAAAACCAATCAGTTTCTCAGAATATGCAATCACTCTTTCATTATGAAATGAACCACATGTTTAGTGTCTGTGTTCTGCCATATTTCACTGTATGACTTTGTGTCAGGGATTCTGTAATTTGTCTCCCGGTCTGTGTGACTAGGCATGCCTATGAGACTTAGCATGGCTGTGTTACTGAGCTTGATTCTTCAACTTGGTCTATGACCTATGCTCTTTCACTTTCTATCTATCTCTCTGCCACAGTGCCACCATGTCTATACCTCGCCATATTCACTCTCTCTCCTCTTCTCTACCTCATTCCATCCTTTCTTTCCTCTTTGTCAGCCTTTCTGTCCCCTCCCACTTCTCTTCATCTCTTAATCTCTCCTACCTTCTCTCTATCACTCCCAATTCCTATCTGTTCCTCTTTATCTCTCTATTTCTCCTCATCTCTCTTTCCTCTCCATCCTGTCAACAACATAGAGGTGACTCCAGAGTTTACTTTTTTTAACTAGCTACATGGGACTGTGTCTAACTGGGATTTCATGTCTCCTCCCACCCTCCCATCTCCTCTATCCTTTGTGGTTGTGTGTGTGTGTGTGTGTGTGTGTGTGTGTGTGTGTGTTTGTGTGTCTGCGTGATGCTGCCAGACTGGCAGATAGCCACGTTGGCCTTGTTGCTGGGGGGAGCGGCCATGATCCTGCTCTCTCTCCTGGTAGCGCTGGTGTCCCTCTGCCTGAGCTCAAGAGGCCGTTGCTACAGGCCTGTGGCTGCCATTCTCTTCACTGCAGGTACGAGTAGTCCTTTACACGTGGTGACATACTATAACATAACATAATATATTATATAGATAGTATATGGCACTAAAACATAACATATTACATAGATATTATATAACACTATAACATAACATAATACATTATATAGATATTATATGACACTATACAATATAGCACATGCATATGCATGAAAACACAGATAACGTACACTTAATCTTTTGCTAGACAGTGTTGTTCACATTCACATCTTATGTCACGAACCCCTCTCCCCTTCTCAACAGTATTCTTTCCCTCTTTTGGCAGTGTTGCTCCAGGCCTGCAGCTTGGTCCTGTATCCTATTAAGTTCATTGAGACCGTGAGTCTGAGGGTCTACCACGAGTTCAACTGGGGTTATGGCCTGGCCTGGGGAAGCACCATCTTCTCTTTCGGAGGAGCAATTCTCTGCTGCCTCAATCCCAAGAATTATGAAGATTATTACTAATTACTAGAGGATGGGAGCCAAGTAAATTCTTAGGTTATAACGGTCTCCACTGTCTCCGCGGTGATTAGCCAGTGCTCTGATACAGTTGAACTGTAAACCCTTTACATTCAAAACAAAACACAGCGATCACAGCATGGGGAATGAACAATACACTCGCTGGTTTCATTGTCAGAAACTCCAGCAACATGACACCATTCTAGAGCCTGTTAGTCAGCGGCTATATTAAGAAGCTGCACCTACTCACCTACTTGACATAGTCTGAGGTGGAGCTCCAAAAAAATATCCGTAGTCATGGGGTAAGCGCTATTTATTTGGTGAAGTGGTTCATAAGAAAGCACCTTTTTAATTTTAATGAGCAATGAGACCACTTGTTGAGAGAATATCACTCATCAAAAAGGTCTGTTCCCCTTTAAAAGGGAATTCCAGAAGATCTTCTTGGCACAAAATTATGAGAACAGATGGACATGTTCCTACCCCATTCTGAGTCCAGTAGCAGGACTTGACCAATCATGGCAAAGTTTGCCCATGAATGACATAGACTCTGACCAACCAGAGAGCAGAGGGATAAGCCAAGAACAGAGGAAGCTGTCCTGACAAGACCACCTTGTAAAGGAAAACCAGCCCACCCGAAGGAAGATCACTAGACCCACCTAAGGAAATGCAAAAGGTTGCATGCTGATGTGTAGAGATAAGAGTCCTTGTTGTCGATTGTTGTTGAACTCTGCCCACTGTAACTTGTTTGGTTTCTTGACAAAAGTGAACAAAGGAAAGGAGACGCAGCAAGGAAGTCATCTTAATAAACTAGTGCGTTCCAGGCCTCTGATGATCATTAATCAACCATTTTTCTCAAGTCACCAAAGCCAAGTTCTCAGAACATGGGTTTGTGTGTGCTTCTTTACAGTGAAAAATCCCACTCAAACACACAGGCACTTATACATTGCAGACCTGCTTGGCCAATATTCTCTGATCCAGGCTGCAAGCCTATTGTTTCTGCCTGTCATGTAACTGCAAGCAGAATTTCTTAGGGTATGCATTTTCACTTATGCTAGCAACACAGTATTACCAAATGTTCCTGATCTCCTTTAACATGCAAAGAAGGCAAATGACCAGGTCGTGTGGTGTTGTGTGGGCCTGTTTTTTTTTTTTGCTCACACGCACACACACCCACGTGATGCCTCTTATCTGGCCACTTAGTGGAAACGTTCTGTGCAAAGGCATCTGAATACCACAAGACATAATGTACATGACCAAGCTTGTCTAAAAAAAGACGCAGTATATTAGACCACAGTCTAAAATAGTTATGAACATGAAGTTAAACTTAGTAGTCTTTACATTAAAGTCAAGGTCAGTGGTGATAAAGTGTGTATGTGTGAGCGCCTTTGGGAACGCAAGTCGGTGTGTGTGCAAATAAAGTAGTATGGTGTGTACTGAAGTGTGTTTGTGATATGAATTTAAAGTCCATCGGTTTGTTGCCTAACATAAAAATAAACCCAATGAAAGACAATTGTCTGTTATTGATTATGTCCAGTTTGTGTCTGTCCTCTCCCACATTATTGCCTGCTTATGTCTACAACAGTTCTCTAACTGAAACCGTGCAAAGGAAGCACACCAGGTATAAACGTCCAGTCACATAGAATCAGCTCCTTTATTAGGTACAGCGACTTGAGGCATTTGCACTGGAAATCAACATCTCTTTTACACAGAATACAGTGTGGCATAATATGCATAAAAGTACCAGGGATATATTCATACGAGAGTCTCTTTTAGTGTTCTTCATTCAATGAAAGGAGCTCTTTTTGCACGGAGCCGATACAGTGTAAAGTCTACATATTGTATTAGTACGACCCTATTAGACCATTGCATTGTCCCATTGTCAGAGACTGGGAGTCCCACAGTCTCTTGTTTAAAAGGGAAGTGCCTCCATTTAGAGTTTGGGAATGGGCTCAGTTGTGTAAACAGGGCAGTCACTCACTCTGCATGGAATGTTCGCTCAGTAAACACCAATCCTCCTCTGGATTCCCATTCGCTCCGACTGTTCGGAAGCCACACCCTTCCAACGGTATGCTCCGCCCCACTCCGTCACTCCCTCTTTTTATTTTTTTCGTTTAAGCGTGGCCCTGGGAGCATTATCCCTCTGTCCTTTCCATAAGGCTCACCATCCGCCAATGGAAATCTAGGGTCAAAGTGCATGGTCTCTGAAGAGTCAGGGACAGGGAGTGGGACGGGGGTAGGGGGGTGGGCTCTTCCTCAGCAGGTAGGGGGGGGCTCATACATAGATTAGACAGGGGGACGGGCCCCATAGACATCAGCAGGAAGTGTGGCCGGGAGGCAGCCAGGGTCGGTGGGATTCTATGGGGAAGTGGGTGATCGTTATCTGGGGTCGGAGGGGACAGGAGACGGGGAACTAGGTTGAGGGTATCTAGCGCCGTGCAGTGCCGAGCTCTTCAGGTGTAGCGCGGCATCTCGCACTGTTCACAGCGGTTGAGTGCAGGGTGGTTGAGGAAAGTGCAGCTTTCACAGTTCCACTGGGCACCCTCAAAGTCCTCGTCCCTCTGAGGCTTAGAGCCGCGCTCCACTTCTGACAGAGAGAGGGACAAAGACGGAGAGAGGTCAAACGAGAGAGAAATACACAGTATGCCCTCTGCATCACTGATGGTGCCCACCCAGTCCTAACCGATCACATGATCCTAACTCACCACACCCTAGTTCTAGTACGAAGTGTAAGGTTGATCTAGTTTCCATGCCAACAACAACAAAGGCCCACCAATTCGCTCATTAAAAAGCATAAATGGAAATACTAATCTCAGTGGAACTGCAGGCCCAATTGATGGTACAGTAGAAAAGAGGATCTCACCTTTCTTTCCTGGCTTGGGCGGTACAACCGGGCCAGGCTGAATGTTGTCGTAAAAGTTGTCAATGGCTTCAGGGTCAAATTTCCCTGTAGAGAAGACAGAAATCAGAATTACAAATGACAAAAGATCCAATCAATCGGAAAATCTGTTAACTGCTGAGAAAAAAAAAAAAAGTGTGTGTGTGCGTGTGTGTGTGTACCTCTGGACTGCAGCAAATCAGTCTCCTTCAGGCTGCAATCAATATCAATCTGGAGCTTTCTGTTCAGAGTACGCAATCGGGTCATCTCTTCCGGCTGCAACACACACAAGACATTCGGATCAGAACAGGAATAGGCAACAAAGAAACCCTTTATTATAGCTCTCCCATTGCAGATCAGAAATGCGTTTGAGCAGATTGCTGTTAATGGGATTTCATGAAGGTGTTTGTGTGTGTGTGTGTGTGTGTGTGTGTGTGTGTGATGGAGAATATGAACAGCATGTATGTGATGAACCTATAAAATCAGAGATGTCTCGTGGTAAGTTACACTGGGGATTAGGTGGGAACCAGTGTGTGTGTGTGCGTGTGTGTGCAAACACCATTTCTATGCTCACACCAACACACTTTTTATCTTCAGAGTAAGGCCCTTGGTGAGAGACACTGTTCGATTTCTCTGGGTGTGAGTGTCTCTAGGCTTCCCACTAGCGATGAAGGGTGTGTGTGTGTGTGTGTGTGTGTGTGTGTGTGTGTGTCTCACCCTGGGGATGAGGCTGGTGGAGTTGACTCTTCTGAAGCGTCTCTGGAGGGCGTCGTATTCCTTGTCGTTGACGTCGGATTTGAGCTGCTCCAACTTCTGCTTCTCCATGCACAGCTCTTTCAGCAGACGTTCCATGCGAGCGCGCTGGTGCAGCAGCAGAGCTGGGGGGGGGGGGGGGACAACACAAAGGACAGGAATTCAAACGCACGTCACGACGCAGACACCTCAACTGATGCAACTGCAGGTTGACATCGTCAGGCAGGAGGAGGACAGGTTGGAAACATCTGCCAGATAGTGAGACGCAATAGAATAAAGTAGGCTTGTCAGCACAAGCCACAATATAACCGTGATACCCATGAAATAAAATGGCTTAACAGACCATTTATCGACAGTCACACAACACTAAAACGCCCGGGGGAACACTACCCTGCCTACCCTGTGTGTATGCGTAGTCGTCGGATCCGGAGCTGGAGCGGCGCGGCATGCGTGGAAACTGGCTAGCGATGTTCCCCGGCAGGGCGGAGATGGGCAGGATGGGCGCCGGGGCGCCGTGGTTCTCCCCCTGGTCCACCATGTTGAGGAGGGACTCTCCCACGGGCGAGGAGCCGTGGGACCTCTGGGCCTGAGCCTGGCCCCCGGGGGACACTTTGATCTTAAAGGGGGTGTAGGGCAACTGGCCCGGCTGAGGGGAAGAGGCCGGACGGGGCCGCGTTGGGCCCTGGTGCTGCAGATACATCCCCGGATGAAAGGCTGTGGGGCCCTGGGGCCCGCTCATGCTGATGGCCCTGGAGGGGGAGCTGGGCGACGGGCTGTTGGCCATGTAGAGCGTGCCCTGGGGGTGGGAGCTGTGCACGGGGGAGTTGCTGCGAGGCCGCGGGCCCTCCAGGGTGATCTCAATCTGATTCTGCAGGGAGCTTTTGGGGAGGTAGGGCCTGTAGACCTGGGGCTGTTGCTGGGACTGCTGCTGCGGTTGGTGCTGATGATGATGGTGGTGGTGGTGGTAGGGCATGCTGGGGAGGGTAGGCGGGCTGATGGGGTGGAATACATGGGCTGGCTGCTGGTGCTGGACCTGGTGCTGAGGGGAGCTGTAGGGGGAGGAGTAGGTGGGCGTGACGTAAGGGGACTGCTGATACACTACGGCCCCAGACGAGGGCCAGGGGCTGGGCTGTGGGCTCTGGGAGGGCGAGGGGCGGATGTAAAGCGTGGTGTTGGCGCTGTACCCTGGAGGAATTTGCAGGGCCTGGGGTGCGTTGGGCAGGTTCTGGGACAAATTGACCGTTAATGGGTTCATGGTATAGCGAGGGACAGGGCAGTAGGTGGGGGACATGCCCTGCGGGGGTGGGGTGGGAGTACTGGCCGAACGGTCGTTCATGAAGAAGGGGTTGTAGCCTGGGGAGGGAGCCATGGCGGCAGGGGCTGAAAGAGGATCAGGGAAGTTGTTCCTCTGAGGCTCAATGTGACCGTCACTGGAGCTGTGCACCAGGGAGTGCCCTGGAACTCCAGTTCCTCCATTGGCTTTCCCTGTCTCTGTTGTGGGGTAGCCCAGGTTTATGTGCAGCATGTGGTTTCGGTTCTGACGCACCTCGTCAGGGCTATGGTGAAAATCACCATAGAGGTATCGATTACTCTCCTGAGCCAGCAGGTGGCAGCATAGGTCCAGGTTATTGTTGTTCTGAGGGTAATAAGAATATAGGACACAAGGCTCAAAGACCAGAATGAGAGTTACACTGGGCCTTTCTCAAACCGCACACTCCTCCTCTACACACTCCCACACCCGTTTCGGAGTGCAAGTCTATATGCGAAGCGCCCTTCATTAGTGTGTAGGGTATTAACAGCGGCAAGATTCGGGACGGGAAATTCCCTCTCTCTGGTGGAAACAGGAATTGTCGTAACTTTTAATTTCATCACCATGGTTTCATATCAGCAACTTTTGTTGGAAGTCCTAAGAAGAGTCTTAATTTTCCCATGCTTCTTTTGCGCCATGTTTTTTGGGGGGGAATATTTGTTAGTTTTTCATTCTTATCTTAATCAGCTGCACTGTTTTTGCACTTTACAATCATTTTAACAGTCTACTGTATTCTAGTACGCACGGAACCTTATCTTTTTTACTAAGTGTCTTTCACACAAAATACAGCGTTGTGCATGGTCAAAGAGTCAACATCGAAGCAGACTCACTGTGGAAAGTGTTATAACCCACTTCCCACTCCACTCTAACTGGTTTGGGATGGCACTTAATATGGCGGACCCTCCATACAAACGCGCAAATGAAGTGGAAGTGGGCAGGGAGAGGGTGTATGGGGTGGTTTGAGAAAGGCCCACAGTAACACATTCAGAGAAGTAAGTCAAATTACATTTCTTTACTTTTGGACACATGGGATAACAAATAGATTAAAAAAAATATTACGTGTAAATAAAAAAAATAAGCCAGTTCTATTACTTGCTTGTGTCAAATCCGTTTAGAATTTGCATTGGATATCTCCCAAAGCGGCTGATATGATCAGATTTCAATAAAAAGCCAAAATGTACTATTTGGCTAGTGCCAATTCCACACAATAGAAAGCAACCGTGTGATTGACAGAGTCTAACAGGATTAGCAAGGAGCAATGGTTCCTGGATAAGTCCAATGACGATCAGTGAAGTGAACTGGTGTCTTGTCACCCCACAGCCATTCCAGCATGTAGCTACAGGCCTACCTGAAGAAGGCACTGGGACACCACTCCCTCAGGGATCTCTGGGAAGCGCTGCTTGAGGTCTTGCAGGATGTGGTAATCTAACTGAGGGCCTCCCTGCGCCATCCTGAGCCCCCAGCGAGTCACTGAGCCATCAGCCGCAGACGATGCACCTGTTCTCCTTTCATTCCCTGCAAACAGTTAGTGCCACACAAACACTTGTCAAGACCCATTCATAAAGACACTTTGCTAACAGCATCCGATTCATCATTACAAACAGCGCACCAAGCCCCAGTCCGACAGTGAGAAGGTTACGGCCTTCCTAAGTGACATGCCATACTACAGTAGAGGGCAGTGTGTGTGTCTTGCCACGGCAAGATACTTTATTTAGCTGTAAGACAAGCAGGCCTATAGGCTATACAAACAATACTCAAATAAATGCAAGGTAACAGGCCACAGGACATCTACATCCGATCTGTATAACGTTGCATTAGAAGTTCCTCCCTCTATAATTTAGCCTTCTCATTGACGCAACGTTAGCACGCAACGACAACATGCCAAAGACTAACCGAAGCAAGACAGGAGCTAATATCACAACAGCCTTCATGTTATTGCAAACATATGTTCACTTCCTAAACTTACAAAGAAAGACTTTTAAGTTTGCAAAGTGAACCCGCATGCTTAATTACAATGTAACAAACGAGCATCAGTCAGTGCAATAGTCATTAGCTAACGTTAGCATGCAGTGTACAACTGAGCAAGGTACACTTACCAGTAACGTAAATACTTTGAGTTTGACGTTGTGTCATGAATCACCAAGCATATCGATACCACTTTAAGTATGCTTAAAACGTTGGCGTTTCAGGACTAGTTTAGCTGTAGCTAATTTTATGCTAACGCGGCCATCATCGTAAACGCGTTTTACACATACATGTTTACAGCAGCAGCATTCATCTTAGTTGTTAGTGACAGTGTTACCAAACATGTTACCAAAGTAACGTAAAAATATAGGAACAATACTAGTAGTAGTATACAAGAACATAGCTACAGTAGGGATATCATATTCGATCACCTAAGGACGGTAAATGCATCATTACTTAGTCACAGACACTTTTTACAAGATGTTCAGCTTGCTGTTATGTTGATGGAATAGCTGGAACATTTACTTGCTTGCTAAACTAGCTAACATGGACAACCTGGATGTGAAGGAGCGTAGCAATGTTCGCGTCGTATACTAGTATTTAGCTAGCGTCTGCTTGCTTGCTTGACTTACCATAGATTTAGCTGCTCACTCGACCTGTTCGTAAGACCATAGCAAACTTTTATAAGGGCATAAGCGATACACTACCAGTGATACTAGAAATGTAAGAAAATATTTTTGACAAGGGTGTAGTTATTTCGCTTTCACTCCAAGGTAAGGCCTTTCTCGATACTCGGATAAATTGCACGAAATCGCTACTTTCTATCGCGATAGATGTCACTTTTTTCTTGAACAGGAAGTTGATATTGCATTTACTGTGCGATACTGCGCATGTCAGTGGAACACCCACTCCAGTCAAAGAACTCCAGGTCCAATTATCGAACTGTCATTTTTTGTGTAGCCTATATTGTCTACATTAGGTAGGCCCTATGTAGGACTAGTGTATAGTCTAAAATAGATATATAAATCACACGTCATACATTTTAAGCAATGTATGTGCTATCTAAGCCTATATGTCGGTTATTTGCTGAATATAACAGCTTATAACATCACCTGAGCCAAGTTAAGGAAAATGTCTGTTGCATTTGTAGTGTATTTTGTTCCTTCTGAATATTCTACACATTTAATTGTGAGATGTTGGGACATAATAACAACATTATAAACATAAATGTTTATTATTGGCCTACTCTACGTTGTTAGTAGTAGCCGAAAGCTCTTCGTTCTATTTCAATGTTGTTATGACACCATTAATTCATCATAATTATTTCGAAAATATTCTATTCACGATATATCGATGCAATTGAGCAAATATACACACTGAAGGGCTATTTATCAGATAATCTTAAGTACATAAACAGTATGCAATGAGCTGAGTTTGGTAAAACGCCCAGTGACATGAAACTGCATATTGATTGTATTGAAAAGTACGAGTGCGAGAGACGTTCCACTCAGAATTTACTAGAGGAGAGTTTTAACTGGGCTTGTCATGGTGGTGATTTCCAAGAGGATGAAGCTTTGCGTCAATCGTGGTGTAAATACGAAAACAATTGGAATGATCTTTGGTATAAGGACAAATTTAACAGAAAGAATGTTCGCCTGACAAAAAAATTGGAACATGAAAAATGTGACGCTATCTATAAATTGGTTCATTACAGTGACTCAGATCGGTTCATTGAGCAATACAGGACGTATAGTTTTCGACGTTTAACTCGTCAAAATCCACAGCCACGGATGTTGCTGAAAGGTGACAAGCAATCTATTGATAATTATGGAGGTTTGCAGTTGAAAGGCAAAAGCACAAACGGCAGTGCCAAAAGAGACTTTCAGCAACATTCGATTTCAACAGAAAAGGGACAAATTAATACTCAACAGAGAGCTGTAAATAAAGAGGTATCAATTTCAAGGTGGGCTGAATTTTTTTTATATTAAAGTAGCTTATATACGTATATGCTATAGTATATAACTATATATATGCTATAGTATATATTTCGTGTTTGTTTTGCCACTTTTTTCTGTATTTTCTTACAGTGTGTAATTTCCCTCAGGGCAAAACCTCTCAATTATGCCAGGGAATCAGCCCACATATATTACAATAACACATTTAGATATTATCAAGTGAGTACACACCAATTGTACCTGAATAAATATAGCCAAGCACATCTTTTTTACATTTACCATTTACATTAAAGCTTTGTTGCGGGCTTTAAATGCTCTTCTCCTTTCTTTTAATCTTAGAATTCGGAGGACAGGGATCCCTTTGGACACCAAAAAAAGATGGTATATTCACCCAATAATCACAGCATAGAGCCGAAGCTGCGGACCATGAGACCTACACAACCCTCATTGGACACACTCAGCAGAAACAGGACAATTCATGACAACACAATCCTAAAAAAGCTAAAAGTCAAAATGAAAAAAACCTTGGGGGAGATATCCCTATCCTCATTTAACAACAATGTGGCGTGGTGCAGTGCCTACCGGCTGACTTCCATGTTCAAGGATTTATGCAATAACTCAGCAATGAAAGGAGATATGGCAAATCCACCATTAACAGTCCAAGAATCCACATCAAAGAACGTTTTTAAAAGTAAAAGGTAAGCTCCAGATGTACTTTGGCTGAATGTCTGGTCACTAGCAAAAAGATAACACCAATGCAAGTCTAACAAAATGTGTTTGGGTTGGTAATGGGTTTATGGAAAGTAAAGTGATATATGTGATAATGCAATGATACACTCTGGTGTATCTATATCTATATCTGAACCAGGCTGAAAGACATACATCAGTGGTCTTCTCAAAGCTCTGCCGCCTTCTCTCAACGTTCCTGCCACATTTGTACTACTGGTTCTGTTCCAGTCGTACCCCTGATGGTGAAAAAAAGAACACAGTCAGTCACCCGCCATTTTTAAGTTGAGACCAGTGATTACATGTAATGAAAAGGCTTTTAA
>JAVQIZ010179277.1:0-13023 GCA_036023535.2 Galaxias brevipinnis
CAGGGAAAAGAGATGGAGAAAGAGGGTAAAACGTGAAGCAAGGGAGGGAGGCAGTGGGCCAGAAAGCCAGGGGAGAGGACAGACCCTGAGCTTAAGGCAGTGACAGAGGGATGACACACACCGACAGAGGAAAAGAGAGAGACAGACAGGAAAACAGAGCAGTGGAGGGACAGAGCGAGAGAGCAAAAGAGAGAGAGAGAAGGGGGGGACGACGACAGAAGGCCAGTTAAAGAGAAAGAGAGAAGGGGGGGGGCAGTTAAAGGGAGAGAGAAGGCCATGTGACTGAGCTGATCTAACAGGACTTGGCTGCAGCTGTTCCTCTGGTTTTGGAGTGCATCGCTGGGGTAAAGTCTATTCCAGTGTGAGGGCCTATGAATAGCCTGGCCCTGGGAGAGGGTCCGGACGACGGGGCCAAAGGAGTGAATCCCCCAACACACTCTGTGCCCCCCCCCCCCAGGTTGCTATTTTAATGCCGCTATGCTCCACCAACGTCCCTGTGAAACAGGCTGGCCTGGACTACAGTAGGGCAGGGAGAGGGGGGGCTCTTCAGGGAGCCCACGCGGAGGAGAGGGGCCAAATCCCACAGGGGCCGGTGTCAGAGGAAACGGTTATTCCTGTCAGAGCCAGTGAACCACAGTAACACTGACATTACCCAGGAAGCACAGTAACACTGACATTACCCAGGAAGCACAGTAACACTGACATTACCCAGGAAGCACAGTAACACTGACATAACCCAGGAAGCACAGTAACACTGAGCTACAGCATGGTAGCTGCTCATTACCCAGGAAGCACAGCAACACTGGCCTACAACCTGGTAGCTGCTCATTACCCAGGAAGCGCAGTAACACTGAGCTACAGCATGGTAGCTGCTCATTACCCAGGAAGCACAGTAACACTGAGCTACAGCATGGTAGCTGCTCATTACCCAGGAAGAGGGGTTACACTGGTACATTCTCCACAGTGGGTAAATGATATATGTTCTACTCCATATCAGGTCACCAATAACCATCGAATGACCAGTGAAAAAAACAAATGAGCTAGAGCTAAAGATTTCATTTAAATGTATTTTCATAACTTAATATGCAACTTATTTATTAATTTCTTCATGTAAGGCTGTCTTGGCTGCACGGGGAGCTGAGAGGACTCCCCTACAGTCTGCTGTGTGTCAGTGAGCAGGCACTGAGGTCAGAAGTTTGTTTTTTGATTTATGGATCACACAGGTATATGCTGGGACCTTACCGGATCAGAACCGCTCTCCAGCCCAGTATATCCCAATCAAAACGATCCCTCTATAGCTACATTTACAACCAAAAGTATTCAGTGTAGTACCCTTGAAACTGTTACCTCACGAACCGCGCCAACCTGTAACTAACTCTAGATCTGCTTTGTGTTTCCACCATTAAATGCAGGTGGAGGTGGGGTTCATGGCCACATAACTATCAAATAAAAAGAATTTGCCTTTGTCATGAGGTGCTCGTACCGGGAGTTTCCCATCAATATGGTGGGTTTGTTTGCATTCACATTCCCAAGTGTAGCAGTTCTTGTTGTGCAGTGTTTGGAGCTCCACCTTTAAGTCCTGTGTCAGTGTCCTAGTGACCTCAGCAGAGTAATGGGACAGAACGGGAGTCTTCAGCACTATCAACAAACGTATGCCAATGGAAAGGTGAAAATAACCGTTCCTCTGTGTAACAAACTGTACTGCACCGAAGATGAACCTGTTTGGTGGAAATGAGCCAGTTGAATAAGAATTTTAGAAATAACCATTCCTAATGTGTCTCTCTATGGTAACTCTGCTGATGGGAATTAAATACTGCAGGTGTAGTTAGTTGGGTGGAGATGGTACAAGATTTATAATAGTTCAGTTATGCTCGTAACTACAAATCTGTATGTTATGGAAAGCATATGCCACACTCAGTTCATTATAATAACTATAACAGCAACGGCACTAAAGCAGTGTAGTCTGAGAGAAAACATTTCAATCATACTACTAGGGTAGGATTAGGCTTTCCTTTTTAGAACGGGGAACTGTTTTCCTACTTTTCCTACTTTGATACAATGCTAGTAGCTACTAATGTACTAATGTACTAATGTACTTGTTTGCTTGTTTGAATAAGATGAATGGTGATGAATGTTGAACAACAGCATTCCCACATGAAAAGGACACGAAGGGGCTGTGCTCTGCAAGCACAAGGAAACCGTGCTCTCATCAAGGGTGCCCAAGCTCTCCGTGTCACCTAAAGGGCAGCCAGCTCCCACATCACATTAGCCTTCCACACTGGGCCTATTTCAAGTGGTGCTGCTCTGAAGGGGATTAAAACTAAATAGGTGACATCCACAATGTCAGCGGTACGTACGATGGTATAACCAATGTCAGCAAGGACTCGGGTATGTACAGTACTAGAATACTAGATAGCATCTAACTACAGCACAAATCTGTAGTCTATCTGTCTGTCTGTCCGTCCGTCCGTCTGTCTGTCTGTTTGGCTGTGAAGGTTGAAAGGTCAGCGCCATCGTCCGCTAACCTCTGACAGTTTTAACGTTGTAGCACGGCTACATAACGGACCGCCAGCGACCTCTGATAAACTTCTATTGTAGATGATGGGGCGATGTGTCAGGAAAGGGGTCCCGCTAGGGGGTGGGGGGTTCTTCAGATATTCTCTTGTGGGAGAAGTATGCACAGGGGACAGGAAATTAGGGAACATCCTGAGTTAAGTGGACGTTATATACTCTGTAGTGAGTTACCATTAACACTTTTTCACATAGAAAGGCTTCACTGTGTCTAGTAGGCAGCATGATTGAACAATATGCAGATCAGGTTAAACTGAGCAACTACATATTTTCGGAATCGCTTTGCTGCATTTTTTTTGAACAGTCCCTTAACACTCTCTAGTTTTTGAAACCTTCTCTAAAATGTATTTGCACTCATCACAGCATGGACATCACAACTCTAAAACCAACAATATTCCCCAAAAAACCAAGGCAAAGAGAAACAGCTGTCTGTCCCACTCGCCAGGAGAGAAACAGAGTGATCTCAGATACCACTATTCACTTCCTCTCATCCAGGAGAGAAACAGAGTGATCTCAGATACACTATTCACTTCCTCTCATCCAGGAGAGAAACAGAGTGATCTCAGATACACTATCCACTTCCTCCATGGTTTTCCATACAGATAATTGGCCTCTTAATCACCACTGGACACTAGGGAGATTTAACAGTTGGAAACACAGGCCACAAATGCAGCCAACCGCCAACCCAATTACTTTAATGTCGATGGAGAAGTGTACCTTTAGTGCATAAATCTGTGAGTAAAAGCAGTAAGGATGTCCAAACGTGTCCTCCACAGACACACACTTACGTACCAAAGACACACTATTCGATGAAACCTGCCACTTAATTCTCAACCTATCACGTTAACCCTCTGTTCTGACCACACCGTACATGGTTTATATGGTGACGCCTGCACACTGCCTTTCCTAGGGAATCACTGGCTCCCTGGTGTACTATGCACATGAGGTCTGTCAGGAAAATAATCATGTCCTCTAATAAAACGTCCACACCACCCAGCGTCCTTTCACATACATTCTTCAAGGGTATTATTTAGATTTCTCTGGTGGATATTCAGACCAAAATCTAGAAAATGACCGAGATAAAGTTGGAGGAAACATCTCTTAGGTATCCAGAGTCAAAGTGATACCAAAGTCTTGTTTAATTTACTGTATTCCAAACAACTCTGTTTGATTTCATCACTTAGCATAAAACCTAAGACACATGTTTAAAGGGATTCCGGTTTAAACCAATCAGAACAAAGGAAGAGAAAAAGGCAACACCATGCTGGCCTGACGTCAGCCTTTGCCCCGCCCCTCCCCCGGTCAGCCAGCAGTGAAGCCATTACCCAGGGCTTTCCACCATGTCCTGCATATTCCAGCCCAGTATTCCCTGACCTGACTGTTAACGGCTGACTGGAAGTGAACAGCACTGAAGAGCACGGATCCCTTTAAATGGCTAAACTAGGCCCATCAGCCCCTGGAGGTCAGACACAAATATGCCCAATGTTGCATAGAATCATACCTTAGGGCCTCGGAGCAGAATGATTCTCTAGAGTAATGTCCTTTTGCCCTTGCTCTGTACCGTAACAATTCTATAGAGCTTGCCCTTGGAAGGCCTTGGAAAGCATGTTGTTTTTGTGCTGTGCATGATGGGGTCCAAACCTCAATCTATTCACTTACCCACTCCCAAGGTTGACTCCATTTTCTATTATTGCTTTAACAAACAGGCCCCCATTCAAGGGCACAGGTAAACAATTGTGTGTGTGTGTGTGTGTGTGCGTGTGTGTGTGTGCATGTGTAGGTTTGTGAGTAGTGTGTGTATGTGGGTATGTGTGAGACGGTGTGTTCTGGGCGATAATTGATTTCCATTTCATGGGGGTCTGTGTCTGCCTCAGTTACCACACTTATGAATCAGAGGGTAATAGTGTGGTCTCCCAGCTCACAAGCCGTCAGAGCGCCTTGCTGCCCTCCTTCCAGAGCTGGGAACCTACAGAAGCCCTGAGTACTGAAGGAGTTTACTCAAAATGTCCGCTCACTTTGAGTTCCATGGTCCAGGTTTTTCCATTGAACTACGCTGTGGGAGTTACTGTGTAATTGTTGCATATCGCCATGAGCTCTGCGGTATGTTGGAGGAAATCCATGCATCTGTTACTGTAAAGAAAGTCTGCTCATTTTACTCAGTGCTTACTAGCTAATCCTGTTGGCTTGTGACCAGGAATTTAATACATTTCTGATAAAGAGGCATCCAGTTATAAGTATAGGGTATGTGTTATTAACATCAAGGACCTGTGGTGGTCCAGCTTTGAATTGTCTTTGGCTAAACATTGGGTGAGTGTGCCAACTTTTTAAAGGACAAAGCTAGCCCCTCACATGCACATGAGCATCACATCAGTAACCCAAACACAAGGGCTCACACACACACACACACATACACACACACACACACACACACACACACACACACACATACACACACACACACACTTCAGTGTATAATTGTAATTGTATTTAACTATATTGCTCTCTAGATGCATTTTATTGTGCCAGTCAGACAGCTTCAGAGCAGCTTTTTATGGGCTGTGTAGCTTTTGGCCAACAAGTCTGAGCGCTAGCATTATCCTTGGATCAGCTACACTTTAAACCTATAGTAAGAAGGGTTTAGGGCTAGAGTACTAACATTAAGCACCAATCCAATAATGGTCAATTCATCTGGGAACCTCTTGGTAATTAAACGTTGTGGGGTCAGGGCTAACCGTCAGCAGCCTGTTCCCATGTATGTACAGTCTGCAGGAGAACACCTTAAGAGTACGCTGTTATGGGGGAAACAAAAACACAATCTACTGTGAACGGGATATATTTCCCGACGCAAATCTACTGTAAACGGGATATATTCCCCGACGCAAATCTACTGTGAACGGGATATATTCCCCAACGCAAATCTACTGTAAACGGGATATGTCCCCAATGCAAATCTACTGTAAACGGGATATGTTCCCAACGCAAATCTACTGTAAACGGGATATATTCCCCAACGCAGATCTTTGACTCTGAAATGTTTTCTAACCTCTTCAACACATGAATCTTCAAGGCTTCCTGTAGGGGCTGTTGGCAGGCACGCAATTTCCCGTTTTCAAGCAAAAGCCTAACCCTAACCCTAACATGCTCCAGAATTTAAGCAGAAGCCAACGTTTGGTTTGACCATAACAGTTAAATATCCCCCAAAAATAGACTTGTCACATCAATGAAGAGACACTGTACAGACTGACTGACACACTGGCAACAAAGTTTAGGGCTGGCTAGCCATAGCGCTAGCATTAGCCTTGGAGCTGCCACCTAATAGCACTTCATGCTCTGTATTCACATGTTACAGGGATAAAGATGCTCACACCAACGTTAGGGCTTACTTTGGACATCGTGTATCCGACAAATACCCTCAATGTTTGAGCAGAAAATCTACCCACTAAAAAGAGTGTTGGCTAATGTAAAGAGATTGGCAGCCAGGGCAGCCAGCTTCAGGGCAGCTGGTCACAGCTTTAGACATCCATCTGACATTCCTGAACAGTGATATACCCACACCTATTCTCTGAACTACGTTTGGTGAACAGCTGTTAGCTTTCTTTCAAACCAACTATCCCTAGTTTCACCTCTTAGCAGGTTCTACACTTCAATATTTGCCTGTGGTATATTCAAGTATGTAGTATTATTTGAAAGTTAATACCTTGTCATTTCTTAGTGTGTACAATTAACTATATTTATAAATACAAGACATAAAGCTGTGGTCTTTCTACAATGTGACATATTTAAAATGTAATAAATTGATCATATCATATATCAGAGTTTAAAAGTTAGGACATTCATTAAACAAGATGTATACCATTGTTGAAACGTTTTGACTTCTAAGGATTAGGTCTGAAAAAGAAAAGCTTTTTTTTTGTAAATGTTAGTAGATTTGCAATGCCAGTTTACCTCAACACTAATCATAAACACATTGCTACCAATGTCTTCTGTCTGTAGACAGGCTAAAGTGATCAGTATTCTTGTTTAGATCTTAGCATGTTTCAATGGCCTTGCCCGCTGTGAGCCCACATTACGGTGAGTGACGAACACACCAAGGTAGACGGGCGGAGCCAGCCGTCTTTAGCCTCTCAGGCCTCCCTAATGATCCCTGGGCCTGATGACTGACAGCCGGGTAGCGCAGCCTGGTGGTCAATAATCTGCTTGCTGTCTGCTGCCTTACAGACAGGGGAGACTGGGGCCCATTAAGCCCTATGTGTAGGTCAAACCATGGGCCTGCTACGTCTCACTGCAATGAGAGCTGTCTGTTTAGCCAAGCCCCACCACGGGCTGAGACAAACAAACAAAGATGGCTACCGGTGAGTTCTAATTGGCTCCCTGGGGTCTGACCTGGACTGATCAATGGCCTCGCTTCATCCGGAATGCCAGAATTGCATACAATGAATTTTTAAACACAGGAAGGTGGTGGATGATATAAATGAGTTGACTCAAAGTGAGCTCACTAGCTGTCTGTCAGTCTGTCCATGGAGAGGTCCTGTCCACTCACCTAGCTGTCTGTCAGTCTGTCCATGGAGAGGTCCTGTCCACTCACTAGCTGTCTGTCAGTCTGTCCATGGACCATCTTTGGGTAAGACTGAGGATTCAGTCAAAGCACAGGTTGACTTACTTTCATACTTCATCTGTTTGTTTAAATGGTATAGTTAAATGTGCCAACCGATGACATGAAAAACATGGCTGCCTGAGCAAAATGTATATATTGTATGAATGGGGGTAGAAGGACTGACAGCTCTCCATTTTGAAATGTTTTCAACAGACATTGCTCTCAAGTCAGTCGACGGGAAAATGCTGCTAAAGAGCCAAGCCATCTGCTTCCCAGTAGTTCATTCATTATCAAAATGAACGGGAATTACTTCAGGTTCACCCAACCAAACCAAACTGTGATTCCATAAGTCAACCAATCTCCTGCAGGTCATCTCTCAGCAGGCAAAAGGCTTATGGAGGGGGTGCAGGGGAAGCTACAATGCTGGAGGGTTTGGTAGTTTCTTTCCTCTTTCTGCGTCCACATTGTCTGCTAAACACGATGCTGTTAGCGCCGTCATACAGAAAGTCCTTCCACAGGACGGGAAGACAGCAAAGTAGAGTCTCAGCGGCAAAGCATTTCGTTTGGGATAGTCTACTCCTTCTAGCTCTATCCATGCAAGCAGCGACTTTCCTTCCAGCGATTCCAGCAGTAGAGTCTGTTATTGCTTTTCTCGCTGTGTGTGTGTGTGTGTGTGTGTGTGTGTGTGCAGCTTCCTCTTTAGCGGTAAAATATGATCTTCTTTGAAGTGTCTCCCTCCTCATCCATCACGCTGTGGCCTCAGTCTTTTATCTCTGTTTACTGTTGGCCCTCCATAAATCAGATACAGTCACAGAGAACCAACTCACAACCCTCCTCTATTCCACCACTCCTCCCCTCAAACTTTACCTCCTCCCTCCCAGCTAATGTCCTCTTCTCTCCTTCCCCCCTCCTCTCTTCTCCCCTCTCCTCCTCTATTCCCCTCTTTTCCTTCCCCCCTCCTCGCCTCCTTCCTCTAATCTTTCCTGCTCCTGCCCCCAGCGCTTCCCGAGGCCTGGGATGAGATATAGTATATCCACGTCTGAGAGACAGACAGGTCTCATCCCAGTGATCTCCTCCTGGTGCCGTAATCCCCCCCCATGCTCTGATGGCTGATAGCAGAATGTGGAAACCTACACATCAGGTACAGCCCATACGTCAGATAGGAGCATTTTAAAAATGATTTCTAAACAACAATAATAAATACCAAATGTGCCCGGGAGGGTGAGAATTTGTCTACTGTGTATTTTAAAGTAGTCCCCTTTGGTAAATGTTTAGTGCACAAAAAAAAAATGTAAAACTGAAATGAAAAGTACTGCAGTAGACAGTATTACCAACAGTTGATTGAAATGAAGTAGTTGACTCCCACACAAGCGTCACTCTTTCTATGTTGACGTCATGCTATGTTTCCAGAGTTTCAGGTGCGCTCAGCAGAGCATAATAAATTCAGGCCTTGCTCTTGCCTCCACAACAGCACTGAGGCTAACCAATGGAAGTGAAATCCTCTTTTGTCTCTAGGCCTCTTTAATCATTTTACATTAAGATCTCACTCCTCCCACTGGGGGAAATCAACCAGCTTCTTTCTGCACACTGAATCTTCATGCTTTACCCCTACAGTTAAAAAGATAGAAGAATAGAGAGAGAGAGAGGGTGAGAGAGAGAGAGAGACAGGGTGAGAGAGAGAGAGGGTGAGAGAGAGAGAGTGAGAGAGAAAAAAACGTCCATGTTTACTCAGAATACCCCTGGCGCCCTGACCTCTGAATCGATGGCCGTAGGGATGGTCTAGTGATGGTCGTCACGGCGACCTAAGACTAAGAATGTGGCCGTTCTAGCGAGGAACGGTAGCTCGTGCCGAGACGCTGGGAAAGTTTTCAAACCGATCATTTTGAAACCACTTAACTCTACAGTCTGTCAGCTTCAAATTGCACTCTTACACAGGACTGATTGGCATGGTAATTACGCAGCAGAGTGGAGCAGCAAGCCAATCTGCATGTTTACAGCAAAGGTCAATGACTCCAGAGGAACAGTGTGGTATATTCCACGGATTCCACGGCACCAAGCCTCCGTGTGATGTCAACTGTAAACTAGGCTGCCAGGGACGACATCCTACCTCTCTTTCTGCTCTGTTTCTCTGTCTCACTCTCTGTTTCCTTCTCCCTCTTCTCTCCCTCTCTCTCTGTGTCTCTTAGTTTCTCTCTGTGACTGCTGGGCCTCCAGTGTGACGGACCCCGTGGTGGTTGGAAGGGGGAGCTCTCCTGTTACAGCCCCGGCTCTGTGGCTGTGATGCAGCCAGGTTGGGTTCGGATCTGCCCCAGACAGAGCCAGCTCCGGTTTCTGCCTCTTATTGTGTCTGACGTTGTTATGGTCATCGTGAGATGCTCGTGTGCCCTTTGTGGGATTGCCTGTCTCCAGGGAGAATGTGTGTTTGGGTGGGGGGGCGGGGTGTTGACTGTGAGGGCGAGGGGGATGGGGATTCTCCAACACCGAGTCAGCATCCTCGTGACGTCCCCCCCCGGCCCCGCCTCCCCCCACTCCCACGTCCCCCCCCGCCCCTGCCCGGCCTCCGACCGAGAAACGTGTGTTCAGCACTAAAGCACTGAGGGGCTGTCAGGCCGTGTTAGAGGGCAAGGTGACGACAGGCCCATCACAGGAGATGACGAGAGACAGAATCAGCTCTCCTCTCCCCGTCCACAGCCAGAGAAGGGTTAGGTTAGGGTTAGGGTTCTACCCCAGGGCTGGGCCTCACTATGGGGACACAGTGCTGAGCGAGCCGTGAGGGGGGCGGGGGGGTTATCGCGGCGCTGGCCTTCCAGAGTGCTGGGCTAAAACGTGATGAGTAGCTGTCATGGCGTCCTTGTGGGGGGACATGCGTGGTGATGTCATGGTGTCATGCCACAGGACGCTGGGAGGAACGATGCCGACAGAGAACAACAGTGGCTAGAAGAGCATCATCCACGTCACTACATGGAGGGAGTCTCAGTGTCTAACAGGACAACATGGAGGGAGGAGTCTCAGTGTCTAACAGGACAACATGGAGGGAGTCTCAGTGTCTAACAGGACTACACTGTTCCTGGCTACCATGACTACATGGGATAGTAGGATCATAGAAATAATACTTAATATAATAAAATAAAGAAATGACAAACCACAGATTTAAAATAAATCTCATTGGGTCACGTGACGTGCGTGCTCACAGTGGAGTGTTGGAGAAGGAAGCAGAGCGTTTGATCATACTGAAGAGAGTTTGGAAGACTACTCCCCAGCAGCCTGGAGCTGGGAGTTAGCCTCAGTAAGCCAGTGATCCAGAAGGCGTGCGCCTGTAGCTGCTTGATAACCTCCATCTTAAACAGCCTCCCAGCCTTCCTCTGTTGAAAGGTGGTGCTGAAGGCAGCCACAGGCAGCCACAGGCCTAAGCCCTCACACTTCAGGGCTTTTATTTAACAGACTCTGGACCAGCAGTAAAGGTTGGTTTATGTATGCACGTCTTCTTCTATCCCCACCAGCTAATAGCCATCATTAATCAATACTACAAGTAAGTGCTCCTTAGTGGAAGTGAACACACCCATTTGTCAAAATAAAAGCCCCCAGGAGCTTCAGAGACCAATCCAAAGGGCTAGAGTAACAGGGCCTGGTTCTCAGGCAGAGCACATGGCCAGAGCTGGAGAATGTGGGTAGCAACACAATCTGAGCCACTGGCCTCCATTTTAGATACATGGGTCTGTCCAATTAAACATTTTCCACCTGTAAAATACGTATAGAATATTTACAACCACAAACATTTGCTAATGTAATCTATATTTCAAACTAAAACATATGTTATAGGGTTCTTTTAAGACTGGCACAATTTCCCCTACAGCAAGCGACATGCCGATGTACTTCCCAGGGGACCTGAGGGTGGCAGAGTGTGTGGATATCTTCTAAAGAAAACCTAAAGCACATCTTTCTTAGCCTGGCTTTTATCTAGCATGCTCATATTTCGACTTGCAGTTGTACTGTTATTTCCTATTTCTTATTTTATTATCCATCCATGCATTAGCTATACCGCTTATCCTTTGCAGGGTTGCGGGGGGGCCGGAGCCTATCCCAGCCGACACAGGGCGAGAGGCGGGGTACACCCTGGACAGGTCGCCAGTCTATCACAGGGCTGACAACACTAACACACTTATTAAGTAATTAGATATTTTATATTTAAATCATAAATTTTTATGTCATTTTACTTTTTTTATAATTTTAATTATTAATATCATAACATCTTATAGGGAATCCTGAAACAGCAGGCAGTTTTGCGTGTGCATGTGTGCATGCGTGCGTATGTGTGCGTTCGTGTGTGTGTGCGTGTGCGTGCATGCGTGTGTGCGTGTGAACAGCACTGTGAAGGGTGAGATCATGGTGGACAAACGTCTCTCTCATAAGAGCAGTCCACTGCTCGCTGCTTGTCGCCTAGCAACAGAGACCTGGCGGGCAGACAGTAGGTGTGTGAGACAGAATGTGTGGGAGTGAAGGCAAGGAGGAGGGGGGACAGAGGCAGAGCAGCTCAGAGAGAGAGAGAGAGAGAGAGAAGAAAAGACAGAGGCAAATGAGAGAGTGAGCGGAATTAGAATAAAGGGAGAGTGAGGAAGATAGGAAGTCAAACGTAAACATATATGGAACACCAAAACAGATGTCATCCAAATTATTATGTAAGGTACAAATGATCAAAAGTAGACAGCTCTAGTAGGATAAATGCATCAAAAGTAAAGAAATCTCCAACAAATACAACAGGCAAAATGCAACATTGCAAACACATGTGAATTGAATACATTTTACTAACATTGTTTGGTACCAGAATAGAGAGGCTTCTTATCAAAGCAGGGGGCTGTGACGTGGCCATGTTTGGACCACGTCAACGACCTCTCGCAGCCCATTGCTTTTAATGAAGCCAACCCAGACTGGTCCTCAGGCCCAGGCCAGGCACCTCCGCCTGGGCACCATCAGCCGGCTCTGAGGTAGCATCTGGCCCCCGTTAATTACCCCCGTCTATAAACAAACAACAGCAACAACAAAGGCCCTGCCACGCTCCTGGAGCCGGGGGTCTGTCTGTGTCTGTCTGCTGCTGTACTGGGGGTCTGACTGTCTGTCTATCTGCTGTATCTGGGGGTCTGACTGTCTGTCTGCTGCTGTATCTGGGGGTCTGACTGTTTGTCTGCTGCTGTATCTGGGGGTCTGACTGTCTGTCTGCTGGTCTGTACCACAGTCCCCGGTGGAAGTCAGCGAAGAACATTCTAATAATGCAGGTGGCGACATTCCACAATGCCGTCACGTTATTTTTAGGGGTGGCGCGGAGAGAGGCTGGCCGCGGAAGTGCCACCGGGTTACACACTGAACCCCTGCCGGGCTGGGCTTTACACGGGGAGGGCCTCCTCTGGGGCCACGTGGCGCCATGCCACCATCGGCTGCCAGCGAGGCAAAGGCACCCGAGGGAAATGTCAGAGACCAGGATAGAGCCGTGTCTGGGAAACCTTAGATCTGGATCATCCTGAGGAGCTTTAGGATCTGGATCATCCTGAGGAGCTTAAGATCTGGATCATCCTGAGGAGCTTTAGGATCTGGATCATCCTGAGGAGCTTTAGGATCTGGATCATCCTGAGGAGCTTTAGGATCTGGATCATCCTGAGGAGCTTAAGATCTGGATCATCCTGAGGAGCTTAAGATGTGGATCATCCTGAGGAGCTTAAGATGTGGATCATCCTGAGGAGCTTTAGGATCTGGATCATCCTGGGGAGCTTAAGATCTGGATCATCCTGAGGAGCTTAAGATGTGGATCATCCTGAGGAGCTTAAGATCTGGATCATCCTGAGGAGCTTAAGATCTGGATCATCCTG
>JAVQIZ010179332.1:0-2500 GCA_036023535.2 Galaxias brevipinnis
CACACACACACACACACACTCACACACAGAGGACAACCCCCACTCCTTTTTATTATCCTACTATTATCCAAAATGGCTGCTCCATGAAAGGAGAGTGGACTGGACAATGTGTGTGTGTGTGTGTGTGTGTGTGTGTGTGTGTGTGTGTGTGTATGCCTGTGTGTGTGCGTGCATGCACATGCGTGACCCCCCAGTCAATATTTAGACAAGCTCCATCTGAGATTATCAGATTAAATATGAGTGCATTGATTGGACACTGGATCTCATTGCACGGACACACACACGCACACACATAGACAAACACATTTGAGTGTTTTCCGCTGGCTGGCTAAATATTATAATACAGAGGGTACACAGACACAGAAACGCACACACACACAGCGTTTGAGGCTGAATAGAGGGACAGTGACATTGGGTAGGGCCCTCAGACAGACAGTGACTTAGTGAGAGCAGAGATGGGAGGAATGTTCGTGTTTGTCACATTCTCATATCAATCCCACTGTCCTTTGCAAATCCAATCTAATAATAATTGAACGCTGTTGGAAATATTTAATTAACACATGAGCAGCGTGTTAGTTTTAGTTTATGTGGGTTTTTTTTCTCTCTCTATCTCCCACTGGCTGCCAACAACACACATACATCCTATTGAATACTGATTGTTCTCTCTCAAGCAGATCATTCTGTTATTTTAAAGTCATGCCAGCAAGTTAGCACCCCCGAGGCGGTGTTGTGGAGCGGCTGTGTGGGATGGTGTGTGTGTGTGTGTGTGTGTTGTGTGTGTTTGTCTGGGTGGGTGGGTGTGTGCGTGTGTGCACGGAGGGGTGTGTGTGTCTGGGTGGGTGGGTGTGAGCATGTGTGTCAATACGTGTTCGTTGGGATTGACACGGACTATTTATAATGTGCTGGTTGAGTCACTAATGTGGATGAAGTGACATTAATGTAATCGTGTGTGTGTGCGTGCGGGTGTGTGTGTTTTCTCAGGCGGTGTGGCTACAGCAAGGCCAAGCAGGATCCTGAAGAGGAGAAGATGCACTTTCACAACGGTCACAGTGAGTTCTAGCCCCATGACATGTGTGTGTGTGTGGTTGTGTGTGTGTGTGTGTGTGTGTGTGTGTGTATCTGTGGTTGGGTATGTGTGTAGGCGTGCGAGTTCAACTAGAGTTCGCACATGATTCTAGTGGGTTCAGTCAGCGGTCGCCTCACTGGTGGTTACTCATAATCTTACTGTGTGTGTGTGTGTGTGTGTGTGTGTGTGTCTGTGTGTGTTTGTGTGTGTGTGTGTGTGTGTGTGTGTGTGTGTGTGTCTGTGGGCGTGTGTGTGTGTGTGGCTTTTCTGTTGCCATGTCCAAATCACAGTGTTTTACACCAGAGGCACTCTGTAAAGGCACTGTCTCCTTTGTCAGCCAGAAGTCACAGAGGGAGGGGGGGAGGGCGGTGGAAGTAGGAACTGTCATCTGAAGCTCAAAGGGAGGGGGGGGGGGTTTCCCCATGACAGACTAGTGTACACTGCACCCCCTCCCTAAGGGCTGTGTGCTCTGCCACTGGAACACACACACAATGGTTGTCAGGGGCATTCTATTCACATTTATGCATTACCATATACTATGTTATTTTGGCCCTTACTCTCAAGTGTGGGGTGTTGACACACAGAACAGGAACATGCAGGAAACTAAACGACACGTCACTGATCTCCTCCATCTCCTCGACATAGACACCCCTGTCTATCCAACTGCACACCACGATCTTGAAGACCTGTAGTACACTTTGTGCACCCTTGAACTGTACATCTGTAGCTCATCCTTTCTGCCTCACTGGTTCACTCTCTCTTCCTGTGTCTCACTCTGTCACACTGTCACTCTTGTCTCGTCCATTCACGGTCCGCCTCGCTGTCTCACTCTCTCCAGTGGAGACTCTGGTTATGTTGTGCCTGGCCGTGTAGCACAATCATTAGCTCGTGGCGACAGTGACGGAGCACCTTGCCTAAAGGTTGTTGTTTTGTTGTGGTCGTTGTTGTTGTCTCTCTGCTCCTCCAGTCAAGTTCCCGGGGGTGCGTACTTACATTGATCCCCACACCTATGAAGACCCCAACCTGGCCATCCACGAGTTTGCCAAGGAGATAGACGTGTCCTACATCTCCATAGAGAGGGTCATTGGCGCCGGTGAGTGGATTCTGAGAGGGTGTGTGTGTGTGTGGGTGTGTATTTGTGTGTGCGTGCGCATGTGTGTTTTCGCTTGCTCTCGCAGGCACACAGTGTCTCCGGTGTGTCAGACCCTCTGTTATAGCTGCAGTATGTAAGTTTGAATTGCTAGCAATAAATTAAATTTTTTATGTTTTTTTACGTTTATTACGTACCTCCTGGAGGATGTGATTAAACCAAATGCTCAGAGAGTAGGTGCGCTATATATGAGTGCCCTGGGCCCTGTATTCAGCTTTTAAAAAATCTAGGGATGCCTGCCTATCCCCAACCAATCAGGAGTTTTTGCAAGGAGTAAGGGCTAC
>JAVQIZ010179332.1:7500-13304 GCA_036023535.2 Galaxias brevipinnis
AGGAAGCATGAACGCAGAAGTAGTTAAACACTTCTAAAGGAGAACGTACTGCTGGACCCAAAGTCTGTATTCATCTCTCTCTCTCTCTCTCTCTCTCGTTCTACATCAGTCTTTCTCTCTCTCGCTCTACCTCTCTCTCTTTGTGTCTCTCTCTCACAAACTCACACACTCTCTCCGGTTATCCATGGTATCTTTCCCTGACTGTCTGATCCCTTATCAGTAACCTGGTTAATTGTTTTAATGCAAAGCGATGGCGAGGTGGTGATTTGGCTAATGGGGGATTAAGGCTTTAGCTCCAGAAGAGCAGAGCAGAACTGACAGCTACAAACGAGACCTAGTTAGCGCAATTACGTGCTACGTAGTTTCACACGCTAACAGCCAGCGCTAGGCAACTCCATGGCCTGTCTGTCATCACTGTTCTTCATGCTATGAAGCGGACCACTTCCTTGCTAATGGCAATTTTCACGCTATCAAAAAACAACCCGAGCCCTGTCAAATAATCTCCCGCGCTAGGCTGTTAAATTTTTTTGTTTTTTTACACTCTCTAGCCAATCATTTCCATTACAAATTGAAAAAGGATCTCTTCACGCTAGAAAATGATGTTGCGCATGGTTCATAATGTAATATTGCCTAGTACGCATGGATGAGTCTCTCTCATCTGTGTGTGTGTGTGTGTGTGTGTGTGTGTGTGTGTGTGTGTTTGTAATCTCTCCACTTCTCCCCCTCTCCTAGGGTGTCTAACTTGCTAGTGGAGCATGCCAGTGCCGAAGAGGAGCGTACCACTTTGACCCAGAGCGTGGGGGAGTGGCTAGAATCCATCAAGATGGGCCGGTACACTGAGCTCTTCATGGAGGGGGGGTACAGCTCATTGAACACGGTGGCACAGATGACCTCAGAGTAAGACACACACACGTGCACACACACACACACAAACACACACACACATGCCAGTATGACCCGAGAGAGAATGGGCAGAGATGTACAGTAAATTAATTCTATTTCGATGTGGTGTAACCGTTTGTTGTGTTTACATTGCAGAGATGTGAGGACAGTGGGTGTGAACCTGGCCGGCCACCAGAAGAAAATCATCAACAGCATCCAAGAGATGAGAGTCCACATGATCAACTCTACTGACCCTATCTGACACACACACACACACACACACGCACACGTACACGTACACACACACACTCACACACACTCACACGTGCAGTATGGACCTGGAGTAGCCTCTGGCTGACTGCTGTGATGATCCGGTCTAATAGTTCTAGCGCACAAAACACCAAAATGGAAGAAAAAAAAACAGGAAGCAAAGATCCTGACGTGAAACATGGATTTCTAATCACAGCAAGCGACTAGTACAGTCTGGCTAGGCGGACGACACATAGTCAAACTCAGAGTCCTAACTCACGATCGTGAACCGCTTCAGTGAACATTCTCGACACCACCAGAACCTGCTTCGTACTCCAGACTCTAAAAGATTTGAATGGACCTTCAGAACTATCAGCCTTCTCAGTGGGACCCTTCGGTACCGCAACGGAACCCATCAGGTTCCTGTTCAACTCAAACCTTTCGCTTTCACAGTGTCCCTTCACATGCAACTCAGCTCAATTCATTTTCCTCTGCACGCAGAACCCCCCAACACACATGCACACACAAACACACACACACACACACACACACATATAAACCTCAGTCTCTCTTACCCTCGGCTTCTTTTTCACACACAATGGCCTTGCCGAATGTTTCTCCTCACTCTGTCACTCTCTGTAAGGTCTACTGAGTATGAAATAGCAATATCCACTGGGGAAGAATGGACTTACTTGTGACTTTGGAGGAACGGGAGACTTTGTCCCTGGTCATAATTCTCTGTGCCGTGCAGGGCCATAATGTATATGATGTATATTTAAACCAGCTCGGGGACTCGACGGTTCGGCGCCCCCTGGTGGATCCTCCTCAAGCCTGGTCAGTGAAAACCACAGCGTGCATCTTTTTTTGGGGCGCTCCGCCGTCCATCAAGGACAGGCGTTGCTCGTCGCTGGTCAGAGAGGTCCCCGGAGGTACGCGGCGCGCGCGTGCGTAGACTGGAAGAGAAGAAAGCTCCTTATTGGAAGGCCTCCTGTCAGAGGTTGTTCTTTGGCCAGTCAGGGAGCTGGGGGAAGTTTACGACGTCGCCACCTCTCTCCTGCTCCGTGGCTCTTTGTTTGGTTCGCCAGGCAACACAGACGTCCCTCAGCCATTCCTCCGTCAACGATGACCCTCTGTGGTTGTGTTCTAGTCATATTTATATCTATAAATATATATATATATATATATAGTAATATATTCCTTTCCAATGCCATGCTCATGCTGTTATAATGGGTTACCGTGGGGCTTGGGGGGGGGCGGTTGTGGGGGTTAGTTCGTAGATAAGAGATTGTATGCTCGGTTTTAGTGAGGTGGTTTGACAGATGCTCGGGCGTCTTGTCTGGAAAGCATTTAAAAGCACACAAGGGGAATGTAAGGTCTGGTTTGAAAAGGGCAAAGCTTGAAAAAGCCACTGGTCGTTTGGGTAGGCCCAACACTGCACCTGGAAGTTTCGTTAAGCGATGTCGTGACTGTTTTGTTCAGTGACAAGTACTGTGCTAGGTGCTCCTATGCTGTCCACATATTCAATCAAATTCATATTCAACTTGTATAATGTTTCCCCGACCCCTTTGATCATGAGGGTCTACTCGTATTTGGCGTTGAATCATGGAGTCACAAAATTCATGTCATCGGCTTCAACATGAACTCTATCTGAGCACGTATAATTGGCATACTCCTCTAGAAAAGAATTGAAGTGCCTGCGACCGTATAAGCACCATTAATACTAGCTCGGCCAAACCTTCCCTCCCAGTGCTCCTCAACTAATATTTTCCTTTCTTATTTTGTTGCCAAGGATATCCTAAAGGCAATAACAGGAATGTCAGAAAATGTGTTTATTGGAACTATTTTTTAAGTTGCACTTTATGCGGAAATAATTGCCCTGTCAGTGTATTGAAGGTTCAGCATAGCTTGCTGTTTCACTTATGAACGCTTCAAAGTGATTCCCTTGTGGTGGTGGTGTTGGTGGTGGTGGTGTGGTTGGATCCATTCAGTATATACACGCATATTACTCCCTCGTTGACATTACAACCATTCAATTTATGCTGTGAAGTGTGATACATTTTCCTTACTCACAAGTGTATCTTTCCTCAACAAAGATGTCATTGAGAAGACTAACCCCCCCCCACAACACCTTCGACAGCTCGGCGTTTCAAAACGGTCGTTGACTTTCACCATTGTGTATGCGAGACAACGGCACCACTTAGAAAAGGCAGCAGCGCTCGGCCTATAGCACAAGGAGATGATGTTAGATATGGAAGGAAAGCACCAAAACGTCAACAGAGATTGGGGGAAAGGAAAGTCAATGTAACAGAGCATTACCAGTGCTTCATGTCAGGGAAGACTTACAGGACATTGTCGAAGAGGTGTGTTTGTACTGTGTGTTTTTTTAAGCATAATCAAGTAGTCTAAGGTCCAGACATCTGTCAGCTGTTTAGTGGTGGACCATGTGAAGCTGAGTGGGACAAACGGAGCGAGAAGCATCCGGAACTAACGTCGGGAAGTGATTTCCTTTTCCCCGCACTTTGAGACAGCATGCTTTCTTTATTCAGGTCTTCAGGTTTTTAACATGTTCTCCTTCTCAGACCGTCACCACTCTGGTTCAGTTCAGCTGTCAAACTACGAAGCGACCTGCTGTCCAACCGACACAGAAGAGCTCACAGGCTGAGACGTATTATTAACCATATTCTGTGTTTAAGCACATAGTTTTTATTCAAACCTTCCTGTTCTCTTTTGTCAAGTAAAGCTGGGCTAGGCAATTCTATCAACAAGTAGTCTATACACACACACACACACACACACAGTTGTTATTTATAATGATTGAATAAAAATAATCCTCCATACTGTGTGTGAACACGACACGGCAGTTTGGGGGTGTTTTCTTCTGTCGGTAAGTGTCTGAACAGTGAGAAAGCAGGAAAGGAGAAAGGCAGTGGTAATACCCACGTCCAGAACTGCCTAGCCCAGCTTTAATTGCTAATTCACACGGGTCCTGGTGATGAATCAACTGTCAGCCAGGAAATTGGCCCCTGGTTTAGAGCTAATGTGTGAACTTCAGTGGTTAGTTCATGCAATTCAAAGTTAATTGTATCAAATAAAAGTAAGTAATGCACAAACATAGCCTAAGGTTATAATTTGTCTCAGCTCCTGTATCCAATGAACCAATAGCAATATGGCAGATTCTTACCATTGGTCAGCATTTCTCCATTTATAGATCCATATAGATGAATAAATATTATATAAAACTTCCATATATGCATGGTTTAGGCAACCAAACAGGGCTGTGTTGACTGCAGTTCATTGTATAGTTGTTGTATAATGGGGGGCAGTGTCCTGGGAACCCAAACTAAAAAAACGACTCACTTTTTGTCATTTTTCAATACCTGAAAAATAATCTAGTGTAACAGAAAATGTTTTCCTCCAGGAAATGTGTTATTAAAGTCAGCCAGAAGGTTCCGCCATCTCCACGGCTGACCTCGTATATGTGGCTCCATGGAAGCACACTATTTCAAATTAGCTGTTGTGCTATTTGTTTGTCCTCCTTCTGAAACTACTCTGTGTATTTTGTTTGTGTCAGTGTTTTTGTAGTGTAAAATATCAAAATTTATATTTTTGCAATAAAATGAAGGAAAAAAACCTGATGTCAATCACGCGTCTATGTGTCCTTTGTTAAGAACTACAATTAGAATAAAGCTATCAGCTAGAGGCGAATATTTACATCCAACTCGATGAACCTACACAACAAATGTATTTTAAAAGTACAAAAGTATATATAGCTGGGTACTAAATCTGCACAATAAGCTGCAGAAGATGGGCACGGCGTTGAGTATATTGAAGTATATGAACTACACTCCTTAGACTTTGACCCCATGCTGAGTATGTGCCTGGTGTTTGGAGACTGGGAGGAATAGGTTGATGCAAGGCTAAGCAACAATGCCTGTGTCTCTGACGGGCTGAGGGCGAGATGTTACTACGGATACGGCATGGCGACGCACTGACCTGCCCGCGCTGCTGTCTCAGACTCTGTGGCAACCGTGGCTTTCCAAATATGTCATGATAATCATTCAACACTCTTACCCAGAGTATTTGACAGTCTGCTGTGAACGCCAGTAGTAGGAGCAACCCTAATGGGAAGTATCCTTCTAGCTTTGAGTGTCACCTCACAGTATGATCCACGACCTGAGGAAAGGAATAAAAATCCCAATTAGATGCAAATATTTCGTGAGTGGTTCTCAGTCTGGTTGCTAGCGTGTGGTCCGTAGCTTGGTTTCCTGTGCTGTTTTAAAGGCTAACGTTTAGCGGCTGTTCTGCCAGGGGTGACCTTGTGTCTGGTGTGAAGGTGACTCCCCGGCCTCACTTCCAGTTTATATGCTAATGCCGTGGTCGCCATATTGGACCGCGTGTGTTTGTCGTGAATCTCCCGGGGATCCACTGGCAGCCTGGATAATTATAACACACACTCACACACTCACACACACACGCACACACTCACACACACTCACACACACTCACACAGACTCACACACACACGCACACACACACACACACACACACACACTCACACAGGATCTGAAGGTGAAATTAGCCATCAGAATTGCTATTACTGAAGCGTCTGCATCAGCAGTGGAAAGCGGGCCTCGGGGGCTGGATCTGTGTGCGTGTGTGTGTGTGTGTGTGTG
>JAVQIZ010179357.1:0-25251 GCA_036023535.2 Galaxias brevipinnis
TACTTTCTCACACACACACACACACACACACACACACACACACACACACACACACACACACACACACACACACCCACCATGGTCAAGACAAAGCACTTGCATTATTTCTATCGTCCCTATTGCCTTGTTCCTGTTATATTCTCTATACTGCTTTGCCTCGTACACACTTCTTAGACCTCTTTACATAATGAACAGATTTAGTTCCCCTGTTCTTTTAGAGTTTCCATAAGCCTGCCTGGCAGAAATGGAAGGCAACTCTGAACTTTACGTTTTATCTATTTACTTTTGAACCAGGAAACAAATTCCAGAGGCAGGGGTGAAGTACAGAAGTCCTACCTTCTGTTGTCTATGTTTTGCTGGTCGGGGGGAGGCAGGTTAGAGGTACTCCAACTCATACTAGCAGGGAGGGAGGGAGAGAGGAGATGAGTGGTGAAGGTTTAGAAAGCAGGGGAGAGAGGAAAGGGCTGTGTGGGTTAAAGAGGTTCACATGGAGGAGGAGGAGGAGTGATTCAGACACAAGAGGGCAAATACACAATACAAAACTATATCCATCTGAAAGGGTCATAGATTTGATCATATGTCATATTCCAATATATTCTCTCTCTTCAGAGGGATTGGACCAATTACGCACAAGACAACTTTGAATGAAAGGGTTTTATGAATGTAACCGTAGTGTTGTTGAAACATCGCTATATTTCACAGTGTGTTGGCAGAGAGAGAGAAAGGAGGGATGGGATGAAATGATGGAATAACTACCTCCTCCGGTGGCCAGGAGCTTTCACACGCTTCACCTCTGTGGTCACGCTCTTCAGTGAACTGGAGGAAGAGGAGAAAGGAGGGATGGATGGAGAGATAGGGATTATGGGGAAAGACTTGCAGACTGATGGAGAAATGGAGGAAGGAAATGTATTGACGATGGTGGAAAATAGGAACACTGAAACTAACAGGACCACAGCCTTAAAGGAGCAGCACTGTGTGTAGCTGTTATACTGAAACTAACAGGACCACAGCCTTAAAGGAGGAACACTGTGTGTAGCTGTGTTACACTGAAACTAACAGGAACATAGCCTTAAAGGAGCAGCATTGTGTGTAGCTGTTATACTGAAACTAACAGGACCATAGCCTTAAAGGAGCAGCACTGTGTAGCTGTGTTATACTGAAACTAACAGGACCACAGCCTTAAAGGAGGAGCACTGTGTGTAGCTGTGTTACACTGAAACTAACAGGACCACAGCCTTAAAGGAGCAGCACTGTCTGTAGCTGTGTTTTACTGAAACTAACAGGACCACAGCCTTAAAGGAGCAGCATTGTGTGTAGCTGTGTTACACTGAAACTAACAGGACCACAGCCTTAAAGGAGCAGCACGGTGTAGCTGTGTTATACTGAAACTAAAAGGACCACAGCCTTAAAGGAGGAACACTTTAAGCTGTAGCTGTGTTATACTGAAACTAACAGGACCATAGCCTTAAAGGAGGAACACTTTAAGCTGTAGCTGTGTTATACTGAAACAAAAGGGGACTTTTTGGAAGTCCAGTCACTTCAGGAAAGTGGTAGATATATGCTGCACCAGGAAGAGTGCTATACGACACATGCATATACAACCATGCATGCATACACACACACACATCCAGACTAAGACACACACACACACACACACACACACACACACACAATCTAATAAACAACATCTCAAATGATATGGTACGCGAGGGAGACATTAATCCCTGGATGAGCTTAAAATTAATTTGTGGCTCCAAGGTAAGGGCAAAGGTTGTACGTGTAAGTGTGTGTGTGTGTGCGTCTGTGTGTGTGTGTGTGAGAGAGAGAGAGAGAGAGAGAGAGAGAGAGAGAGAGAGAGAGAGAGAGAGAGAGAGATAGAGAGAGAGAGCTGACCTGCGCTGGCTCAAGTCTGTCTCTCCGGCGGGGTTCTTCCCCGGCCCCCAGCTGTGTCGTCTTAATGGAGAGAGGGAGCGTATGGACGATCGGAGCACCGGATTCTCTGTCAACTTATCTTTCCTCTCTTCCTCCTCTCCTCCTATCCCTCCTCCTCCTCCTCCATCTCCCCCCTCCACTGTTTCCTCTGTCGTCCAAGGGTTTCCAGAGCTCCCTGCGCTCGAGGCATCAAATGTAGCCGACCAACAGGGCCCTTGGTTGGTTGGGGAGGAGGTGCTGAGGGGCCCCAGGCTGGAGGTGTCGTCCATGGAGGAGCAGGAGGCATACGCTCCACTGGTGCTGTCGCTCACCCCAGAGACAGACTCTGATGCCTGGGTACAGAGAGCGGGTGCATACAGTTTACAGTGCAGTATTATTACTGTCAGTATGACGAGGGTATTTGGGCTTCAACTGGGAGTGGGTTTGTGTTAACTCAAGGGGTCCGGCTGTGAGAAGTCAAGGCCCCACAAAATACAACCACACACGCACACACAATATTAACACCAATTGTATTGATGCACCCGCTCAGACATACGGCGGACAGAGGAAGTAGGAGTAGAGAGAGAGTTGGAATGATGAGTGTATCGATAGTGATCTCCAGATTATAGTTATTTGTATTACTTTAATTTAATTTCATAATTATTGTATTCACAATAAATTGTATTGTTCTCGTATTGTCCTATTTCCTATAATTTGTGCTTTTAAATTGTTCTTTTATAAACTCTTGGGTCATAATACCCTGGAGGAGAGTTGAACTTTCTCAGAAAATGTTCCCAGGGCCTAGGAGACACATTTGTCACAGATAGCCGTCTGGAGGGAGCAGGACGGCCAGCATGGCTGGGCTAGCCGCCGCTAAAACAACCCTCTGGACTGAGGAAAGGGGCTGAGCCTCAGCAGCTAGCCTGCATTGTGTCACAGAGTGTAATCAGGCAGGCAGGCAGGCAGCTTTATAAGGGCAGGCAGTGGAAACAAGCAGCACTAGAACAACTGACTCATACTGAGCTCTGCTGAGCCCGTGGGTCACTCTCTCTCTCTCTAAGTACCAACCCCATCATGTTTCAAGCACACGCACGCACAACACACTCTCTCAGACGACTGCACAGTGACAGAATACAACCGGAAAAGATAGTCTCTGTGTGTGTGTGTGTGTGTGTGTGTGTGTGTGTGTGTGCATGGGGAAAGGATGAGGGGGGACGGGTGGTTCTGGCACATTTCCTCACTTTCTTGAAGACACAGTCGTCTCCCAGTTCAGGGCTGACCAATCCATCCACCTCACTGTCACACAGTGACACACACTCCTCCACGATGTCTGAAAGAGAGAGAGGCAACATGAAAATCAGCACATGAGAGGCCTCCAGTCCATTAGGAAACAAAGCATACTTCTTCATTCATCCTTTTCATAATGACTTGAATAAAATGGAGCTACTGTGTGACTCCTTTGTAAGAGGTTCTCAGACGGTCATTGTGTTGCACCAGCTGGCAGCAACTTCACCACCACAGGAAATGACATCACATCTGCAGAGTCGAGGATCTGGTTTAAAACACATGTCCTCATAACTTATTGGTGTATTATCAGTAAGGTCAACAGGTTAGTCCTCACCAGCGTGACTTAACAAACACTGGGCCACACCAAGTGCTATTGTGTACTGTACGCTGGTGTTTTTTAAAGACGACCTAAAATCTCAAAACCGCAATCACTTTCATCTTCATTTGTTAGTGTGTCCTTTCACACACTAGAATACCTCTACAACTAGAATAGGATCTTTTTTCATTTCTAAAGACGTTTCATGGACTCTTTTCATCCTAACAAGGTTGTGTTTCATCCCCCAAAAGACAGGAGCAATATTAGAATCCAAAACATGTCATTCAAGGTAAAAAGAAAAAAACTACTGAACTTAACCAAAATGCCCTGAGATGGCTTTTGCACACATGGCACGGAGCACTATTCGGGACAGAAATTAGAGATACAATGCTTTCCCAACATGAGAGGCATCCCATCCATTCAAACAACCAGATGTGATGCAGCTCTATCCAGGGCCTCAGGTCCATCAGAGCACTTTGAATGGGATGTACACGTCCTGTTGCTCTGCCTAGGAGCCTCTGTGGGACGATGTTTCAATGTTCCTGCAGGACCATTTCAACAAGTCCAGGCAGGCGTGCTCTATCGGGGCTGTATAGAGGAGTTGGTGTGGGCTCCATTCAGAGCTATTAGACATGCTCTTTCCCTTCCATTATCTCATGTGATTCAGTTAACCCCCAGACGCCTATTCCATCAGAGGGCTGCCTCTCATCTCAAATCACATTAGTGTGTGTGTGTGTGTGTGTGTGTGTGTGTGTGTGTGGGAGGGGGGAGGGGGTCCTCCGTGCTTCCAGACACTGAGAGGCATGCTGAGTGAGAGGCTGGTCTGATCTGATCAGTACTGGGCTAAGCCCTCTGTGATTATTATCCAAAGAAGCAGATGTCCTGGATTCTCCTCCTTCATGCTGATGTCTGATGTTAGAATAGGCCTCTCCTGGGCCAGTGTGGATCCCTGTACAGGACACTTACCTGGGCATGGTGTTAGGGTCCGGCTGTCCTTCAGCTGGGGCTGAGGAGCGGGGCCGGGGACGGGGCCGGGGCCGGCGGGGAGGGGGCCCACGGTGTCCTTCTCTCTGTGGATCTGAGGGACAGACGGGACAGAGGGTCAGTCACTGGGACAGGCCCTCCTGGCTGCTCAGGCACTTGTTGTTGTTGGCTGTTGTTGGCAGTGTGCAGCTGGAACCGCCATGAGCTGAGCCAGCAGGAGGGCAGGTGTGGGTCGTTAGTGATTTAAACCTCCATTAAGCCTTCTGCTCCCCTGCTCTCCAAAGCCTCTCCACGTCCATCAATGTCAATTCAACCTTCCCAAGCACAGTTCAAACAATAGCCAAGATTACAGGTAAGGTTAGCAAAGTCTTAGTGAGGTAGACTAAAGTAGAACAGATTCAATGGTGTGACCTCAAGTGAAGACCTAATCTTTATCATCATCATCATCATCATCACTACGCCTACGCCTGGCTTAGCATGTGACTGCTGGGCACTGTGTCAACGCCTGAATGCTGCTGTTATTGCTGTGTGTGTGTGTGTGTGTGTGTGCGTGTGTTTGTGTACTTGCGAGCATGCGTGCGTGCGTGTGAGTGTGTGTGTGTGTGTGTGTGTGTGTGAGAGAGAGAGAGAGAGAACAAAGGTCCTGTCGAGGGGGTCCCACCTACGTCCCTCTTTGACATCACACTGGACCCCTATGCTTCCCAACAGCGGCGAAACAATAGCTGCCTGTTAGAAGATAGTAGTGTGTGTGTGTGTGTGTGGAAGGGAGAGTGCATCACCCTCCAAGAGCCAAGCCCATAGCATGCACACATGGGGCCGCAAGGCATGTGTGAAAAGTGTGAATAGACACACACACACACACACACACACACACACACACACACACAAAAGTAAAGCTAAAGTGTGGATCTTTAGATGACCTTTGTGACTCCTGCTGCTCTTCCTATCACTGTGAGACGAAGCCTTAGGTCCACTGCTTGGTAGCCTATCCTGCCTATCAGGACTACAGTCTCTCTGTTCAGGAGCCTTTTCATTAGGAGCCCAAACCTCTGTTTCCCGAAACACCTACTGTTTTCTCACTCAGCGCTGCTCGTGCCATGCTCTCTCACAGAACAGAAAAACCACCAATGCTTCTACACGATCTTTGTTTTGCTGTTGGTTGGATGAAAACTTAAAAATACTTGTATGATCAAATAGGAAAAAGCCTAGCAAAGCAGACAAGGCCCGCAGACAGCACAGAGAGAGACCAGAGGAGAAACAGACAGCACAGAGAGAGACCAGAGGAGAATCAGACAGCACAGAGAGAGACCAGAGGGGAAACACAGCACAATAGACCTATGAACTGCTGCACCACTGGACAAAGGCCTCATTGGCCACAATGATGTATGGGCCCACAGGTCAATTATGAAGCCATTCCACTGGCGTAGCCTACGCTACCCAACATGCCCAGTATGCACACAGACACACACACACACACACACACTGTACTGTAATGCATCGTACCAAAGAGAATTAAACTTCACCGCTGCATGTAACCCGACCCATGCTGACATCAGAAGATTGGCAGCCTATAGGCACAGTTTAAACCTATAACAGTTGAACTCAGCCCCAAACTACGACGGTCACAAAATGGAGCATGTGCTTGTTGTTCCTTATGCTTTTTTTCTCTTTATTAGAGCTGTACAAATTCTCCAGAGATCCTCATTACTGCCTCATAGTCCACTTTTATTCAGCAGGGATAATTTTCTAACAAGCTTTTACTAAAAAGTCACAGAGCCTTTCTAAAAGATGCAGGCCACATCACAACCTGTGGAAGGGTTAACCAACAGCCTAAAATGTGCTAAAAGGATACCTACTGTATTATGTTCTCTAGATTTAGACTGAGATAGAGAGGAAGGGTCATCTTTAGTCACTCTGACACATTAACAGCTTTAAAGTGGGGACCCCTGGGACTAAAATAACTATGTAATGTTTTAATGAGCATATTATCTGGAATAGTTTCATCCCTGAAATCCACATCCCTTTACCGGAAAACAGTTCTGGTACACACTACGCAGTATGTGCCTGTTTTTGAAAATCTTCAACTAAAAATGTTGTACATGTAGGTGCTAAATAGGGCAGGTTTTAACTTGGGAGCGGGGTGCTAGATTAAATGAGAGACCGCCAGGGCGTCTGAACACATACCTAACACAGAATCTCGGCTTTGTACTCTGGCTCTGACTCACACTCTAAAGACAGTGTGTTGATTCCTAGCCTGCAGGCCCCTCGACCTCATCCCAAAACATACTCCACTGGGGCGTCACACTTTAGGGTGTAACGATGTCCGTCTGCTGGTGCTGTGTGCAAACAGTACACACACACACACACACACACACACACACACACACACGAAAATGTTGCCCCATATGGCACAGATATTTACATGACATTGTTGTAGGATCGAAAAGAGGGAGAGAAAAGTGAAATGAAACAAATAATGTGCACGTTCCCCTTTTCTGAACACTGTTCATCTCATCAACACTATTCACACCCAAATCTCTGGATATCGTCGGCCCAAACTATAGGAAAGGTTCTAGAACAAACAATGTCCCAACAGTCAGACACAACAAACAGGGAGTGGGCCATCCCACTCTCCAATCAATTCCTAAACCAATCAAATGAAAAACAGTCGGAACGATTGTAGTGGCCCAATCCTTAAACACAGTCAGTTATAACCCCAGGTCTAAAGCTAGACTAATCCTTAAACACAGTCAGTTATAACCCTAGGCCTAAAGCTAGACTAATCCATACACAGTCAGTTATAAAACTAGCCCTAAAGATCGACTAATCCTTAATCACAGTCAGTTATAAGCCTAGCCCTAAAGATCAACTATTCCTAAATCACAGTCAGTTATAAGCCTAGGCCTAAAGATCAACTATTCCTAAATCACAGTCAGTTATAAGCCTAGGCCTAAAGCTAGACTAATCCATACACACAGACAGTTATAAACCTAACCCTAAAGCTAAACTAATCCTCACACAGTTCATTCCAAACCTATCCCTAATGCTAGACCAATCGTTAAACAGTCAGTTATAAACCCATCCCTAAAGCTAAACTAATTCTCCAACGCTCTCGGTAAAGAACGGAGACCTAAAGCTAGACCAATCCTTGCGCAGCGGAGTGCGACCCCGACCCTGCCCCCCCCTTAGTGCCGACGCCGTCCTCTGTACCTTGATCAGCAGCACATCCACTGTCCTCTCCGCTCGGGAACACAGGCTGTACCTGTGCCTGTGTCTCTCGTACATGCTGTCACAACACTTAGCCGTACCAGGCAGACGCTGTGGACCGAGCTTCTCCTAGGACTCTATCCCACTGCTGGGCGTCTTTGGTGGCTTTGGGCCCGGCTCTGTAGACGAGGGGAAGTTTGCTCCGAGGTTTGGGGGGGAAATGAGCCACTCTTCCCACCACTGGTCTCTGGCTCTCCCTGCTATTCTCACTCCACCCGGGTCTTTACGCTTCTGGGGATCCGTTCTTCCAACAGACCACTGTTTCTCCTCCCTATTCCCTCCTCCCTTTCTCCCTCTCTCCGTGAGACTACTCCTCCCTTTCCATTCAAATTGGCACAAGCCACTGGTTCTTCCTTTTCTTCTCTCTCTCTTCTACTCACTCAACTACTTTTCCACTTCTACTTGTCTGTTTCTCGTTGTCAGTGCTAATGGACTAGCCTCTACCCTTCACCATCTCTAAGGGATGTGCTCCATTTAGTTCACTTCCTTTTTTGATCTTGTCTGTATATCTCCCTCCATTATTCAACTTTTCTGCTATCTTCAGAGATGTGGGAACCTCTGATAAATCTATCCTCTTAAAAATGACCGAGTAGGCAAAATCCTTATTCTTGTACTTTTCTGAATTCATTTCTGGAAAGATCTATTCAGAAATTGCAAAATATAAAACTGCGTGTCCAAAACAATCCAAAATCATGAATGGAAAAGCTCGTACAGCAAAACATGATCCTAAGAAAGTTGTGTGTGCGTTTATGTGTGTGTGAATGTGAGTGTGTGTTGATGTGTGTATGCAATCCTAAAACTGGCAGTCAGAACGGAAATAGACTCCACACATCTGCAGCCAGTCACCATCGGACAAACAGCTGTCACCATGGCAACCCTCCCAAAGTGTCCAGCAGTGACACAGAGAGAGGCGGTTAACAGGGGGCTCCAACAGGCCAACTGACCAACTACACAGGAGAGCAGAGCATGGAACTATAAATCCAAAGGGATTTTAAAGCATGCTGCAAAGTAAAAAACAACGGAGAAATCCACTGGCTAAGACGAGTGACGACGATCACCAGCCAGGACACTAGCCATCATGGATTTGAGGAACAATTCAAACAATAACACCCCAAAATACTCCTACACACATCTCCTTTGGAAACAAGCATTATCTCAGTATCTGATCGCTAATAACGCTTATTAGGAACTTGGAATCAGGCACACCCCTAATAGAAATCCACCAAAATAACAATTGTATGCAAAAAGTTAAAGATTTCTGGAAAAAGGTCCCATATTAAGATACACATAAAACATTTAAAATAAAAACTCTAAACTAACTTGCATCTTCAGTTTTCATGCTTGCAATTTTCTTTCACATAACATTTGATTGTAGTCTCTTGCAATTATTTTTAACATAAAATTGACCATAGCAGAGACACTAAGAGTGTGTGTGCGTACATGTTTGTGCACTTGCACGAGTGTGTCCAAGTAAGAGACCAAGAAAAACAGAGAGAAACTCCACCAACTGCTCATATTGTGGCTGTCCTGTCCAGCATCCTGTCTGACATGTGGATGTAGTTATACCTTCACTGAACACCAGGGGGTGCCTTGACACAGACACGGTTACATCCCTTGCCGACTTAACCAGACAACAATAAGAACGTTAACTGGGATATCAGATAGCCAGATAGAAACTGCTATCACTTTGACACCATTACTTAAGCGAACAGTCTGAAGTCTGAAGTGGCTAGACTGAGACTCTTAGTATTGTGCTGTTCATCTTATCTGAGAGTAAGACAATATGAGATCAATAACTATCACTACAGTCACGATAACAGTCACTTCCTTTCAAGAGCAGAGATTTTGCAATCCTTATATCTTCGAACAATTTCAGTAAAAATTGAATAATATTCTTAATATTATTCAACTGCTGGAAATGAGCACTTAGAAACAAAACAGGAAAACCACGGGACTCCGATTCAAATAGCCCCAAAGTAATATAAAGCACACCCAAATATTTTGATATCACCTCTGGCTGTGTCTGCAGCACTGCGCACCAAAGGGTTTTGCCACTAGGAGGATCTAAACAGGCAGAATGTGTATGTCTCCTGGTCTGAATGTGTCTCAGGGCTAATGGTAGTCTGCCTCTGAGCATGACAGATGTGTGGTTCCCTGTCCTCTGGCACCGTGTCATGGAGATTAGGAAGAGACAGACGTATGGCTCTGTCAACAACACACAGGTGAACAATGCACAGTGCTGGGCAATTCACCGTCATTTACCATGTCACACACAAACACACACACACACACACACAAACACACACACACACACACACACACACACACACACACTACTTTCTCTCCGTCTGCGCTCCTCCCTATGTGCACCTTCTTTAACCTCCTGATAACCCCTTTCTTTCCCTTCAGTACTTTAAATAACACTCCTGTTCTCTCTCCCTGCGGTTCTGTCCACAATTTTCACCTCATTCATTATTCATCCTCTTGTGTCTAACTCTCCTCCTCAGTCCCCCCCTCTCTCTCCCTCCCTCTGTACTGCTGCTAGTTGAACAACACCACTTCTCTCTCCCTTTTCCTGTCCCTGTGTTATCTATAGCGCTCCCTCTCTCGCTCTCCTTTTTGCTTCTTAACCCTCCCTCCTTTTTGTCTCAAACATGTGACATCACTTCTCTGGGAGGAAAAACAAGACAAGAGTGAAGTCACCAGCTATTCTGACTGACCAATGAAATAGGGCAAGACACACACAAAACAGACACACAAAGACTAACACACATGATGCACACAGATGTGATCACACACACACACACACACACACACACACAAACCGCCAGGCTGGTGCCTTCCCATATCAGCCTGTTTGACCTAAAAGGTTTAAAGTTAAGTCTTACAGCCAAAATACTGCGTCATGGCACTGTGGACTTAACCCCACCTTACGTGACCTGGCCTGGACCAGTTTGGCACTGCACACATATTGAGGGATCATTGGAGTTAAGATAAGTGATCGTGCCAGGTTGGGTGGGAGAGCTAGAGTATGGCACAGCATGGCCCAGCATGGCACAGCATGGCCCAGCATCATCAATGTCCTGCGTTCAGGGGCAGTGTTGGGCCACAGAGCAGCCAGGCTCAGTGTCTGCCCTGGACTCCATCAAACCATTCATCTGCCTAGGCTTTCACTGGGTACCTCAATAGTAGTATTAGACAGTACCTTCATAGTAGTATTAGGCAGTACCTTCATAGTAATATTAGACAGTACCTTCATAGTAGTATTAGACAGTACCTTCATAGTAGTATTCCACTGTACCTTCATAGAGGTATTCCACTACCTTCATAGTAGTATTCCACTGTACCTCAAAAGTAGTACTTGACTGTACCTTATTAGTAGTATTCAACTGTACCTCAATAGTAGTTTGATTGTACTCCTATGCCATCCCTTTTAAAACATATTGGGTATGGACGGCTACTTCCAGGATTTCTAAAAGCAACCTCTCTCCTCTATTTAATTCTTTCATTTCAAGATGGAGTGAAACATCTGTCCTTGTGACTTTTCAGTGAGCTCACTCTAAAACATTTGTTTCTCAAGGTCGAGGAAAACTTTTTAATCCTCCTTATCGTCCACCCCCGCGGGTCTGGAGTTTTTATTAGGGTTAATGAATAGCGTGGTAGGTTAGCTTACCTGGCCAGCGGTTTGTGGGAGGGGCTCTCCTGGTGTGAGACCGACCTGGGGCTCTGAGGAGAAACACGTGAAAGAGAACACACAAATGTCTGTCAATGTATTTCACAGCTGAACAACATCGTTAAAGCTCTGCTCCAGTCATGTGATCATCCCATGCCTTTTGGACTTCCTCTATATGCCAATCTGTCACACACCAGGGTGTATGATTCCCCTTGTCCTACCACTACCACTCTATACCACACACCATCTAAACCCAGTGGGCATAATGAGGCTGACTCCAGGAGGTGGCCCACTGGTCTGTAGCCTCCCTTTGTCCTCCAAGCTACTGCTTTGTTAGAAAGATGATTTCAACTAACGTGTTGGTCTTATGACCAGAGTGGGTCAATCTCTCTAATCTGTGATGTCAAACACAAGGGCAATTCTGAGTCAGCACACACATATTAACACATTCAATAGTGTACATATGTGGACACACACACACACACACACACACACACACACACACACACACACACACACACACACACACACAGTCAGTCTCCTTTCTCAGCCTGCCACTACTTTTGCTAGCTACTGTAAGATTTCCTGACATCAGCCCGTTGCCTAGTTACCGTCTCCGATACACAAACACTGGACTACGCAAACAACGGGCGTTGCGTGCACACGCGCACACACACATACACACAAACACTCCCTTCCTTCCGCAGCATCACGCACTGCCTCAGCAGCCTCTCTCTGTTTCCTCCTATTCACTGAAAGGAACAATCAAACCAGTACGAGTGGTACAGAGACAAACCAAAGGCAAAGGGCAGAGACAAACGCCGGCTATTAGAAGCTGGAGACTAAAGGGCTCTCTCATCGGCCCTGGCTAGCCCTCTCACCTCGTACTCCACTGTCCCGTGGGCTTCCTCCCACTCCCACGGTAGGCCTCTCGCTCTCTCCACCCACTGTCTCCACAGCGTGTGAGGATGGTAGGGCGCCGGACAGACCATTGGCTACATCCAGGGGGGAGGTGCGAGCCGGGTGCTGGACTGTACCACCCTCCATCTCTGTAGGGGTAGGGAGACCCAGGCCTGGGCTCAGATGTGTAGCCCCGTTGTCATGGTTGCGGGGGGTCCCACAGGCAGAGGGGCCAGGTTTATTAGCGGGCAGGGTGATCAACGCTGGGTGACCAATGGCCCCCTCTTCGTAGGTTCTGGGCTCTTTGGGAGAGTTTGCCATTGCTTGCCCAACGCTCGCCGCTTTCTGAGCATGTGCAGCGCTCCCAGGCTTAGCACCAGGGCTGTGTTCTCCTGGTGGAGCCACCAAGCTCCCTCCACTGATCCTCCAAGCCTCTGACCCTGCTGGTGGGCTGGGAGCCTGGGGTAGAGGACACTGTGAGACCGTCGTTTGTCCTGCTGTGGAGCGGAGGCTATCCGTGTCCTGGGGCTGCTCTGCCCCTCTCACACCATTGGGATGACCCAGGCGCTTCTCAGGCTGTGCTCCTGGGTCCCTGTCTGCTCGTGAGTCGCCTCCTGTTGGAGCTGAGACCTCTGTAGCTGCTGGTGGGGCTGGCGGTGGACTGTCAGACTGTTGGGTGAATGGACCCCCTGGCTGGGCTACTGGTTGTCGAGCAGACTGTCCGAACACTACACGGTCTGGCTCTGCTGGTATTTTGCTAGCTGCTTTAACTGTAGGCAAACAGCCTGACTGGTTTGCTAGGCTACTACCTGATTGTGCTGTAGGTATACTGTCTGATTGTGCTGTAGGTATACTGTCTGACTGTATTGGTGGTTGAATAGCTGACTGTGTTGTCGGCAAACTGTCTGGCTGGTCTGTAAGTTCACTAACTGACTGTGTTGAAGATATACTGTCTGACTGTACCAGTAGTTTGGTCGTCGCTTGAGCAGTAGCAACACTGTCTGACTGTGCTGGCAGTTGGCTAACTGACTGTATTGCTAGCTGGCTAACTGACTGTGCTGCTGGCTGGCTAACTGACTGTGCTGCTAGCTGGCTAACTGACAGTGCTTCTAGCTGACTAACTGACTGTGCTGATAGTTGGTTAACTGACTGGGCTGGTAGCTGGCTAACTACCTGTGCTGGTAGCTGGTAAATGGATTGTGCTGCTAGAAGGCTAACAGACTGTGTTGGTAGTTGGTTAACTGCCTGTGCTGCTAACTGGCAAAGAGACTGTGCTGTTGCTGTACATTCTAAGCCAGGTGGCAATGTGCTGGATGACTCTGCTGTATGTGTGCTATCTGACTGGTTGAGTAGTTTCCTACAAAACAGTTCTTTCAGTTCTATGGTGGCTATGGCACCTGCTATAGCGACAGTCACAACAGCAACTGCAGTGGCTGCTAGTTCCTCTTTATATCTCCTTTCCTCTTTCCTTATGTCCTCTAACCTTCTCTCCTCTGTCCTTCCCTCCTCGCTACGCCAGTCTGTGGTCATTAGTTCTAAATTGTCTTTCCCACAATTGGCTTCAGACTCGATAGACAAACATTGTTCAAAATATTTTTCACCCACCTCCGCAGTTCCTTCCTTCTTTTGTCGTGCTGAAACATCCGTTAGCTTGTCCTGTGCCTCGTTCACCAGCCCTTTACATTCTGAAGCATTGACGTTCTGATCTATACATTCCGTAAGTTCCACTGAGGCGATAGATTCCTCGGATTCTTTGAGTTTGGAAGATTCCAAACTTTCCATTAACTTGAAATCTCCCACGGGTTCAGTAGCTTGCGTAGATTCTACATGTCCCACGGTTTCCGTCGCTCCCACCGTGTCTGAGGACTCTGGAGCCCGGTTGTTGACCTGGCTGGGTTCTGGTGTTACACCCGGAGTGCTAGCTCCTGTCTCGCCCTCGGCAGTGCAAGGGGCCAGCCTCATGACTGAAGCCGGCAGTGGGGTTCTGGTCTCTGACTCAGTGCTACTGTCTGACCGCAGACTAGTCCTGCTTCTCCCTGACTCTCCCAGTGACTCTGCACTGTTTTCTGTCTGTACCTCCAGGTCTGCTTGTGTGTCTGTGTCAAAACTACTGCTCAGTTTGCACTCTGCGCCAGCCCGCTTGCCCTTTTTCCTCCTCTTTCTTCTCTTCCCCTTCCCTCCTCTCTCTCCTCGGTCTTCGCTCTCCTCTCTCTCCCCGGCTCGCTCTCCGCTCTCGGCCCTCTCTCGGTCCTCTCTCTCCGCCTCTTCCTCCCTCTGCCCTTCCTCCTGCGGTAGTGCGTGTGCTTCCTGTCTTTGTGCTGCTCCATGTGATAGGGCTGGCGGGCCTCCAGCACTGAGGGGCACAGCCAGGGCCGGGGAGGGATCCGGAGCTCCACACTGGGGCAGGGGCAGCCCAGAGCTGGCGTCCGAGGAGGCCTGCGACAAACGACTGTTCTCTAACAGCGGCTGGGTGTCGCTGGCAGCGCCATCGTACCAGATCGTGCTGGAGGGGGAAGCTTCCTGTCGGGGGGCGTTTGATTCGTGCCACCCTCCATCCCTCCACAGGACTCTGCGGGGCTTGCCCTCCGTGTGGGCTCCAGTAGCCGGGTTAGGGGAGCTGTTCCTCTCCAGTGAGAGGTTGCTGGTCCTGGGGTCAGTAGGGGTCTGCTCCCCAGTGTCCTGGTCGTGGTCCCGGGCCTGGGTCTGGCCCATAGCTGCAGTGGGATCTGGAGTAACCTCAGTCTCCTTAGTTCTTTGAGGTGTCTTCTCTGGAGAGGTCTCTGCTTTTCCCCTGTGTGTCTCTGGGACTCTTTCACTGGATGTCTTTGTTTCTTGGGCTGGCCTGTCCGTCTTACAGGAGTTGAGCGCTAGAACCTCTTCCTGTTTTCTATCTGCTGCGCTCACGGCCGCTCTGCTTTTGCCAGCCTTTCGCTTATGCTTCTGCACTGACACCACAGCGTTTCTGGGTAATGTAGTTCCTGACGATGTAATTGGTACGGCACTACCCGTAGCTTTTATAGTTCCTGTAGTTGCTGTGCTCAAACTTTGGCAAGGTCCCTCTGGTTTGATTTCCTCTTTGTCCACTTGATGAGGATGACTTCCTGCTTGACAGGATGAAACTGTGACAGCTGCAGGCTCCTCCTCTTCCTGTCCCACCTCATCTGACCAAGAGGATCCAAGTTTATCTCTTGGTTTCCCACAGTCCCCTAGTGCTGGTCCAGAAAGACGCACTCCATCTTGGCTCCTTGGTTTGCCGTTGGAGCAAGGCCACGCCCCCATGCCATGATTGGAGGAGGGCTGCGAGTGGACGTGCGTCTGGGAGAGCCTATCACAGCAGGCTTGGCCTCCCTAGAAAGAACAAGTGGAAACAGGGATACTGTAACAAACACATTTGGTCTCATATTTCTGGTTTCTATCTCTTGTACTTCTGTTTTTTTGTTGCTTTGTATAAAATCTTTCTTCCTCTAAACACATGATGTTGCCATTTAACATAGTCAAAACAGAAGTAGATAGACACATTGTTCAATGCGAATAAGACACATTTGTAACAGCAAAAGAAGGTACAACTAATTTTCTAGAAAATATCTTCTCAAGTGTCTAATCTTTCTAAATGATAACAATAACAATCATAATAATCATGAAATCAATAATACCTTCACTACCTTAGATCCACATACCACAAATGGAACACAAATTCAAAATCCCTAAATAACTGCCAGGTTATGTACAGGTTATAAACAGGGTATGTAACAGGCTAAGTAAAGGGTGCTGACCTTGCACTCTCTGTGTTGTTGTACGAGTCTGCGAAGCTCCTCCACCTCGTCCTGTATGTGCCCCCTCCTTTCTGCCCTCACTCCAGCACTCCTCTCCCCCTCTGCCTGTCCTCCGCTCGGCAGGGTCAGCGTGTAGGTGCCCAGGGCGGGGTGGTGCTGCAAGGCTTGGCCTCCAGGGAAGAGCTGCTGCTGATCCTCTCTCCCCAAGGCATCTGGGGAACTCTCAGCCCTACAATCCAGAACAGACAGAGCCTCTCTGAGTCACCACGGGACCACTATCTGCTGTCCTCACATCCAATCACATATCTCAATCATACACATCACGACTGAACCCTCTACTGCAGTGTACACGCAGAACATCTAACATTAACTTGTTGTACTGGACTGGAACTCCTTACGCACGTACGTAAACACACACACCCCCACCCGTCCATACATTCTCCCTTAATCTGCCTCAACAGGTTGGTCCTCATAACTCCAGCCTCACATGTCAGTTTGCCTTGGTAATAGATCAGGGCCAGTAAGAGGGGAAGTAAGAGGCCTGGTTCGGACCTTAAAGGCAATGTCAGTGACATGGAGGGGAAGATTCAGAACTATCAGAGCAGGTTCAAAATGGTGAATCAGGAGAATGACAGTCTTAAGGACTCTGTGTCCAGGAGCAAGCCGAAGCAAACTGAGTTGATCCAGGAATTAAATGAATTGAGAGTAATGTCATAAGAATAACATGGAAATCTAGCTGTAATGTAGCTGTATTCTCTGTCTTCCATGTGAGACTGGATTGGTGCTACTAGAAGAGGAACCAAAACACAGAGAGATGGGGAGGGAGAATTGAAGGATAGAGGATAAGATCGAGGGAAAAAGAGGGATGGGGGCTAAAGAAAGAGAACAAAAGGAGAGATGAATGAAGACCCACATGGAGAAAGAGGAGAAAACAACACAAATAAGAGAATCATAGTTTACATTTCTTTTTAAAAAGTGGAGGAATGGCTAGCTTTTCTTGACAAGGAACCCTGTGTTGGCCTCGAAACTAGAAAAGGTGTGAGGGGGTGTGTGGGCAGTGAGTGTCTCTTTGTTTTGGGAAGGCCTAGGCGTTAAAAAGAAGATAAAGAAGGTAGGTGTGAAAGACTGTCTGGATGGAGTCATCTTTTCATCTATTCATCTGTACCTGTAACTGTGTAACAATCCCTCCTTTATTACAACTGAGGATGACGACTCTGGCATGACTCAAGCTCTGTGATGTCATCAGTGTGAGACATTAACAAACGTTTTCGAGCAGAGGGCCGGGCTGGAGTGTGGAGGATGAGAGAATGAAGGAGGGAGAATGTGTAAGGAAGCAGGGAGTGAAAGGAGGAAGAAGAGGAGTGAGATCTAATCTCAGAGTGTGTGTGGGTGTGTGTCTCAGCTGAGTGTCAGGCCAGCGAACACAGCCGTCTCAGAGTGTGTGTCTAAACACTAACACATCTCTACACATCTCTTTCAAGCAGCTGAGAGACTCGCTTTATCCATTACTCAGAATAACATGTAAACAACCTCCAGATCGATTACACTGACAAATATTCCCATTAAACAGTGTTATGTTATTTCCCTGCTTTGTATTTGTGTGTGTGCGTGTGAGGCCTACTGTACCTTTGGTCGTTTGTTATCCATTACGCATTCAAAAGTCCGTTTGAAAACAGAGGACAGTGCCTGTCAAATCTACTGCAATTTACTACCCTGCACCCTCTCCTCTGCTCTATCTTTGTCCTTCTATCCCTCCTCTCTCTCACACACACACACACATACACACACAGACACTCTCTCCTACGGTGATCATGTTACATGGTGGAGACGTGACCGGGCCACAGCCGGCACCGCAGATCCAATAGCTCTTGGCGGTTGCCATGACGACAGCAAACTGTGGCCGATACACAATCAAAGTGCTTCATCAGCTTAGGGTTAGGGTGTGTGTGTAATGGAGGGTAGTTCTGGGCAAAGATTGTGTTGGAAATTGTTTTCAAAAGAACCTCATCTATGCAGGGGTAAAAAAGAGAGAGAAAGAGAGAAAGAGAGAGAGAACCCAGAGTGGAGAGGTCAGGGGACAGAGGTAACTGTGGAGACAGAGAGGACCATCCTAAACTCACCTTAACATTAACATGATCACACACAGACCCCCACACAGGGACACAAGTGTTACCTAACCATGTGCTTAGAAGGATAGATTAGTAGGTAGACGTGGTGGAATAGAATGTCACTGCTTGTGTCCTGATAAAAACAGCCTTGCATGGCCTGCACAGTGTACAGTAGGAGCACTGGTCACAGCCACACGGCCTTTGACCTTCCTGTCCGTATGCGAGCATAATTCCTGGTCTGACCTCTGCAGTGGCAGCCATAGCTCTCTGAGAGAGAGAGAGACAGAGAGAGAGAGAGAGAGAGAGAGAGACGGAGAGAGAGAGAGAGAGAGAGAGAGGTCCACCACAGCTTTCCCACACTGTGCTCTGACCTCACCCACCAGATAACCAGATTCAACACTGTGTTGATATAGAATTAATCTGGCACCTAAAACAAACAGTACATATCTCGCAGGCTTTTTTGACCGCCTATCAATAATTATGTTATGTATTAGGATTTTTTATTGCATTAGAAATTATATAAATGCATAGCACGTTTGAAGCACTTGGTAATCTAAGATAATTGCTATATAAATACATGTGCGTTGCTGTTGTTATATTTACAAGAAATGTGTATGGATAGTGATCTGTCAAGTTTCTACCTTGCACATGTACAAATCAGGTAGCTTTAAAGGGGACTTGCGTGTGTGTGTGTGTGTGTTGGCATAGCCAGTGGCGGTAGCGTCACACTCTGTACTGCTACTGCTCTTATCTCTGTTACCTTCAGTACTCCAAATACATTTCAACACTAAACGCACACATGCACCTACCAAGTGACATTGACTGACAAGACAACAAACCATGCTGGCAGTTCACATTCCCACACAACAACCCTGCAGCTATCACTGTACTATTGTTACGACGCAATAGAATGATTAATAGTGTATATGTGTGTGGCTTATCAAACCTCATTGGCTAGGACAGTCAGTATGAAAACCCATTTACCAAACTGTTCTCTGGGGTTCATTTTAATGATAAGAGATAGCCAACATCTAGGTGATGGTTCCTATAACAACATTCTGGACAAAAGGAGAACATTGCCAATAGTGCTGTCAGGAGGACATAACAGTAGAACGTTGATTGTCCAGCAATAGACCAAAAAAACTCTAAATGTTAAGAAAGAAGGAAAAGATTATCCAACTCCTCGGTTGTCATATGCCAAAAGCGTTCCACAGAAAACACGTCTTTGATTCTGACGCTTGCTTCAATGCTGAAATGCTCAATTCCTATTTGAAGTTACACTGAGGTGGTTCTGCCAGTAAAGATAAGATGCACTGCTTACTTACCTACTGTCATTTAGATTACATCAACGGTACATCCACATTAAAACTCCTTCCCAGTCTTATGTCTGAAGTTCTAGACTATTTTAACTCTAATCATCTCTGAACTCTGTACTGTTGCTGTAGCAGACAGTTAGTACTTAACTGGAGACGGTGGCTTTTTTACTTAGTCCCTCACTTTCAGACTTCCCCAGTTCACTCAGTGGTAGAAAAAAGGCATCTCTCTCTCTCTCTCTCTCTCTCTCTCTGTTTCTCGTTTCTCTCGCTCTCTCTCTCTCTCTCTCTCAGTGTTTCTTGTTTCTCTCTCTCTCTCTCTCTCTCTCTCTGTCTGTCTCTCTCTCTCTCAGTGTTTCTCGTCTCTCTCTTCTCTCTCTCTCAGAATGTTTTATGTTGGTTGGATAGTAAGTCGACTAATTTGTGTCTCTGATTCAGTGTGTGGTATTAGCAGAGTAGACATATCATCTGTTCTCTGTCTCTTTCTTGTTTCTGTTTATTTCAATTCTACACTCAGGTTTTGGATTACTTTCTCGGGGTATAGACTCTGCGAGGTGGTGTAACCTGCAGTCACTGTATCTGTGTACAAAGGGCATTTGAAATTCCATCTCTCTCTCTCCCCTCGCTCATCCCCACTCTTCAGTGTCGGAGTGCTCTATCGTCCTCTCCTCTGTGTGTGTACTCACTGTTGGAGGAGCTCCAGGAGGTGGAGGTGGCCCTTGGCCCTGGCCAGGCAGCCCGGCGTGGAGCCCTGCCGGTCGGGCACACGCAGGGCCTCTCGGCCTCCCGGCTGCCGGAGGAGAAACACAGCCACCTGCCGAAGGCCGCGGCGTGCCGCAAAGTGGAGGAGCGTGTCGCGCGGGGTAACGTCTAGAGGGAGGAGGAGAGGAGGGGAACAAAAGCAGGGTTGTAAATAAACAACGATGTCTCACAGAGCTTTCTACAAAAACAGAGAGACAACGAGAGGAGACAGACCATGGAAATCATTCACAACAAGCAACTTCAAAGCAGGAAGAAAGGAAAGTGAGAGAGAGGAGAAGGAAAAGAGCAGGAAGCAATCCGGAGCGAAAGCCTATCTATCAAAAGCAGAGGCAACTCATCCCAGAGTGCCTGAGGAGCATCCATGACACTGCCACGCCCTGGAAGGCTAACCCATCGTCCAACAGCCCGTGAGGGGACGGAGAGCCGGAAACAGGGGGCCATCTTATGTGTCTGCTGGTTGTCCTGTTTCACAGCTCACAATCTATTCTATGATACTTGGGTTGTCCTCAGAACAACGGGGCAGAGGACGGGTCCTGGTCTGTGCCTTAGCACGGCGAGTGTTCAGCTCGGGGTCCTGGTGGACGGAGGGTCCTTATCAGCTCCAAGCAGCTCTGAGACGCTCTCTTCCTTCACTTTGTGGCTTTGCCTCGGACAGATAATGCTCTGGTATGTATCGTTGGGCCTGCATTCCAAGTACCAGCCACACAGCCAGCCAGCCACACAGTCACACAACCAGCAGCCACACAATCACACAACCAGCCAACCAGCCAGTCACACAACCAACCAACCAGCCAGCCACACAACCAGCAGCCACACAATCACACAACTAACCAGCCAGCCAGCCACACAACCAGCTAGCCACTCAGCCACACAACCAGCCAGCCACTCAGCCAGTCACACAGCCAGTCATCCACACAGCCAGTCACACAGCCGTGGTACACAGAGCCACAGGCTCCCCGCTGGCCAGGTGCCTCGTGCCAGCTGCAGGAAATCAGAGGGAAACAGGGTGGAATTTCATTTCCCTGAACATACAGAGTCTGAGTCTGCTGACTGACCCTTCCTCTTCTCTCCTCTCCTCCTCTCTCTCTCTCTGCACACACACACACACACTCTCTCACACACACACACACACTGAGCCATATTGTAGAGGGTGGCTTTGTGAATGGTCACCGTCTCAGTCTGTAGCTGAGAGAGAGAAGTGACCTTGAAGTGCTTTGAGTGTGGTAAAGCGCTGTTTTATTGTTATTGTTAAGAGGAAGAAAGGTAGAAGAGACGGAGAGAGAGAAGGTCAGAGCGTGAAGGATTAGGGTGTTCTTACTTTCACTTTTGTGCCAGTGTTACCTCTAACTAACTATCATTGAATTTTTGTATTTTGAATGGTTGTACAAATACTTATTAGTAATAGCTATCCAACTATGTGAAATTGATTATGAACTGTTATTCATTTTCTATTTCTAATAATGGCTTAGGAAGAGTGCCAGCCACCACGTAGCCAAAGACACGCCATGGGTCCTCCTAATGGCTCGTGTCCAGACTGCCTGTCTGCCTGCTTCATAGCCCGTTCATCTCCAAACCCCCTCTGCCTTCATTCATGCAGCCTGTCCTCTCTATAACTGACTCTCTCCCTCCAACACTGCGGATGGAGAAGAGACAGGAGCAGGCGTCCTAGATCCAAAGGAAATAAGCGTCAGCCAACCCTAACCTATACATTTACTGAAGAGAGAGAGAGAGAGAGAGAGAGAGAGAGAGAGAGAGAGAGAAAAAAAACGGGTAATTGAGTGGGAAAGATGTTTTTTTTCCAAAGTGTCTGACATAGCTTTCCCTGTTGGAATTATGACTAGCAAAAAAGGAATCGAAAACAAATGGAAAAAAAAGAGAATGCGTGAGAGCGACACATGTTGCATTGGACTGCAAGTTTGAGTGTGTTCCTTGTGTCACATAAGTAAAGAACACTGAAACGGCCCAGTCCTGAAGCAGACGGAGAGGCCTTACTCTGCTCCTCTTCCTCCTAACACAGTCCTGAAGCAGACGCTGAGGCCCTACTCTGCTCCTCCTCCTCCTCCTCCTCCTCCTCCTCACACACACCTGTCCCGTTCTCCAGGTCTGCGGCTCCCTCCTCCCGGGCGGGGTGGGGCGGCGCCCCAAGTACACTCCACCCTGAGGGCAGGGGAAGGTGGCCCAGGGCCAGGGTCAGGCTGCGGTCCAGACGCTCACACTCCTTCAGCCCCACCTGACACACACACACAGGGTACAATGGGTCAGGAACCATCCTAGAATCTAGCCCCTGACAATCTCTTGACCCTGGCCTCTCTCCAGGTATCTCTCCAGGTATCTCTCCAGGTATCTCCCTGTACGTCCCTTACAGTCTCTTGTGTTTGCCACATCCCCGCTCCCATAACCTTCTTAGCTTTCTCCTCCCTTGTTGCCCTCCTCTTCTCTACTCTGTCTATCTTCTGTTGTGCTCTCCCCCCGGTCCCTAACAACAGGTCCTCCTCCCCCTCTCCCACTCTCCCCCTCCTCCTCTCCTCCTCTGCTCTGCTGTGCTCCTCTCTGCCTACCTGACACTCGTCCTGTAGCAGTGCCCCCTCTGGGCCGTGTGGTGCCCCAGCAGCGCTGAGCAGGAAGCGGGCCAGGTCCAGCGCCAAGTCTTGGACGTAGTGGAAGCTCTCCTCCGACAGGGGCCCCACCGGGCCCCGGGGCCGGGCCGAGCACAGCGTGACCCGCACGGACTCACACACATTGTGGGCTAGACAGGGGAAGTCAGAGAGCGATAGAGAGATAGTTAGGACACTGAGGGTCACCAGCCAACAATGATTCTCATAATAAACACTGTTTTATACCTGGGGGAAAGAGGGTGAAAGAAAAGAAAAAGCATTAGTATCTGTTTGTTTTTACTCTGTGTAAGTTCACTGAATATGACTTTGTATTCTTTCTGTCTTTCTCACTACCTCCTGTAGACCTGTGGTTCTGCTCTGTGGTTCTGCTCTATGGTTCTGATATAGTGTTCTGCTCTGTGGTTCTGCTCTGGGGTTCTGCTCTGGGGTTCTGCTCTGTGGTTCTGCTCTGTCTTTCTACTCTGTGGTTCTGCTCTGTGGTTCTGCTCTATGGTTCTGATATAGTGTTCTGCTCTGTGGTTCTGCTCTGTGGTTCTGCTCTGGGGTTCTGCTCTGGGGTTCTGCTCTGTCTTTCTGCTCTGTGGTTCTGCTCTGTGGTTCTGCTCTGTGGTTCTGCTCTGTCTTTCTGCTCTGTGGTTCTGCTCTGTAGTTCTGCTCTGTGGTTCTGCTCTGTGGTTCTGCTCTGTGGTTCTGCTCTGTGGTTCTGCTCTGTCTTTCTGCTCTAGGTTTCTGCTCTGTGGTTCTGCTCTAGGTTTCTGTTGTTTTCACCTCCTCCATACAGCAGTGATGGAGCCCATATGTTTATGAAGTATCATATTACCCGTGACACTGAAGAGAGAGGACAGCCGAGCTGGACAAGCAAACACTCTCTCACACACACACACACACACACACACACACACACACAACCACACACACACACACACACACACACACAACCACACACTTACAGACAGCTGAAAAGCTGGACAAACACCTATACACTCACATGCTACAATATACACAGACATCATACAGTGTTACACATGGAAACTACACACACACACACACACGCATGCATGCATGCAGGCACCCCCCCACACACACACACACACACGCAAGCACGCACGCAGGCACCCACCCACACACACACGCACACACACACACACACAGCCTCGGAGGAAGCGGCTCTGTTTTCCCACAGTGCTGTCCTGCACGCTATGTTGCCTGATCTGGAATTGGAGCTGGATTGTATAACATGACCGCATTAAAACTCTTATGATCTGTTACAATACTGTGCGTACCATGACATTCTGCTGAGTGTTTGTGTGTGCGTGCGTGTGTATAAGAAAGAGAGAGAGAGAGAAAGAGAGAGAGAGAGAGAGAGAGAAACAGAGAGAGAGAGACAGAGAGAGAGAAACAGAGAGAGAGAGAGAGAGCGAGAGAGAGAGAGAGACAGAGAGAGAGAGAGAGAGAGAGACAGAGAGAGAGACAGAGAGAGAGAGAGAGACATAACCCCTGCTTCCCTCAGCTGCCAACAGTCCACTCCCATCTCCCACACACAGAACATTATTAGCTATAAACCACAGGACAATGTATCTTTTTGTGTCTGTGAGGCTGTGCGCCAGTGAGTGGGGTGGGTACGTGTGTGTGTGTGTGTGTGTGTGTGTGTGTGTGTGTGTGTGTGTGTGTGTGTGTGTGTGTGGCAATATCCAATTATTACGGCGTTCATATCCCCCGATACTAAAAGTGAATACCAAAGGGAGGTGGACAGAGGAGTGTGTGTGTGTGTGGTGTGTGTGTGTGTGTGTGTGTGTGTATACATAAGTTGTGTGTAATACATGGGTACACTGTAATACTTGTCCTAACTTGCATGCATATATTACAAGGATGATTTTACGATAACCTTAATCATAATCATTTTTATTAACAATTAGCCCCCCTACCTACAGTCGATGCTCAGACCCTACACCCCATCCAGTGCGCTCTGCCACTGGACGTCTCCTTGTTACCCTCTCACTCCGCGGAAGGAACAGCCTGGCACCTTGTTCACAACTTTTCTCTGTCCTTGTCCCTCAGTGGTGGAATGACCTCTCCACGGACATTAGGACCGCAGCATCTTTCTACACTTGAAGACTCACTTGTTTCGACTGCACTTCGGCTCTTAAATGTGACGTTGCATCTAACTAGCACTTCTACTTGATATACTAAGTTATTGGTTGCACACAGAAATTGTTTGTAGTTGGTTTGTGATGGTTCTGTTTTGTATCCTGATGTTTAATACAACACTTGCTTAGCTCTTATCTAGGTGATTAGGTCAGGGATGCACTTATTTTATCTACCTGACTTGTCGTTTTTAACAA
>JAVQIZ010179374.1:0-12316 GCA_036023535.2 Galaxias brevipinnis
CGGGTTTAAATTTTCATGTGGTGGCGGTGTTAATGTGTCAGTTGTTGTGGCAAAGCGTTAGCCTGCCCGGACCCGCTCCCTTTGCCAGTCGGGGCCTGCAACCCCCCCCCCCCCCCCACACTTACCGCCGGCCGTCCGGCAACGAGACCTCCCCTGCTCCTCTCCCCACAAGCCACCGCGCAGCGGAGCAAACGATCGGGACCTCCCGTTCCACCCGGTCGCGGTCCACTTCCAGGACAGGCACGATGCTTGTCCACCAAATACAACTGCAGAGCTCCCCCCACCAGCCTCTTGACTTGGTGCCACTAAAGCAGGTTTTTTTAGACAGTGTTGACAGCGCCTCTCCCAGCCGCCGAGCAGCACTTTAACCCAATCTGCAGTGAGGACTCTGTGGACGAGGAGGTGTGAAGGAGCCCAACGGCCAGACTCCCGGCTCCTCAGCATGGTAACTCACCAGATGAGAGCGACACGGATCCCCGACCATAATTAGGCCTGATATAATAACCCCGGCTGCTCCGGCTGCCGTCCTCAGCCCCGAGCGGAGCCGGAGGAGCCCCCCCGAAGTGTGCTGGCCGCGGCAAGCCATAAGATAAATGCACCACATTAAGGAGCTGAACGCCGCCACTATCGGTGAGTCGGGTGTTTAGTGTAGAGGAGTGTCCCAGCCATGTAAACAAACACCCCCCAGCCACCGAATACACAGGATAACAGTGGGAGGGCCGCGTTGCGTGGACCCTGGGTAATACATAGTTAAGGCCGCACGCATCGTGGCAATGAGTCATATTCCCTAATTTGAATGCAGTGCGATGTCACATGTCATTAGGGTATCGTAGGAAAACGTAATATGCTAGCAGATTAATTGGCTGAATTTCCAACGGGAAGTTCTAGATGGGGTGGGTTCCTGGTCCCCATTGCCATGTATCCCCACCAAGGAAAGGCAGAGTAATGGCCCTAGGCAGAGGATAACGAAATTGTTCTTAATTAATTTTTCCAGACAGACGCAGAGCCAGACCCATGGTAGCCCTCCAGATGAACGCATCCAGATACATAATGATCATACGGCCCTATGAGTGAAATCATGATGGCCATGATGATAATCGTCATCATCTTTCTGCTGCAATTACTAACGAAGCAGTGGCAGTGGATTTGGAAATCAGGGGGGGAATAAAGAACAGTAATGACACAACTGTCTGATTGCATAATACAATGCACTATTTACATGGAACAAAACAAAAAGGAGGGGGTTGGAGAAAACATGACTGCATTAGGTGAGAGGGTTCCCGACCCGCTGGTCTTTGCTAGGTAGGCACTTCAGGTTGTACATTGGCGGTTTGTAAAATAAAATGAATCTCTATTGTGAACAGGTGGACAGGCAACAAGCGTTCTCCATTTCCAGTTATTCGTTGAGGGAGCCGTCCGAGTTGCATGACTTTGCATTTCACCTTCTCAAACATGTATTATGGCGCGAGCAAAGTGTTGAATGTCCTATTTTTGTGTCATTTTTCCCCTGTGACGGATATGAGGTTGTGTGACTGCCGAGTGCCTTCTCAATCCCTCCGCCTCAAGAGAGTTTGATTGAAGTGTGGCCAATTTCATCCTATATTTACACAGAATTGTTCATTCCCCCCTCTCCCCCTCCCCCCCTTCTCACTCACTGTCAAGTACACAGGGACAAAAGGAAACGCACGCCTACACGTACGCTCGCACGCACACAAACACACGCACACGCCACTGTTCTTTTTTTTTTGTAGCTGTAACTCGAAAGGGAAACATTTATAGCGAAGGTCAACAGAACTTTCTTGAGAAAGAACGCCTATAGAAAAAGGCTTGACTGTTTTGAAGGCTTTACTGTTTCTTACCAGGAAGCAGTCCTTCCAGTCAATGACACGCCACACAGCCACCTGTTGTGTGCATTCTAATGACAGGGCTGTGGCAGCACACACACACCCCTCCATTGAAATTCACATTTCAGCTCTGCCTAGTCTCCTGACTTATGTATGCGCTCTCTCTCTCCCTCTCTATATATTCCTCAAATTCCCTCACCATATGTCTCCTCTTATCTCATATTCAATGCTCTCCTTACCAGTCTTTCCCTTGACTTGCCAAGGGCTGGCGTTTTATAATGCAACATTTAGCCGTGACACCGGATGAGGCTTTCACAATTGTCAACATCATATTCCCATCTCTTTATGATTAATGCTGCCTTACTCTATACTTTTTATCCTTGGGGGTGGGGGGAGGGGGGGGCCGTTGAAGTCATTGCTGAATTTTCTGGTCCATCTCTTGTAGGTGCAACAACCGTACGCAGTGTGTGGTTGTCACTGGCTCCGACGTCTTTCCGGACCCCTGCCCGGGCACCTACAAGTACTTAGAGGTCCAGTATGAGTGTGTTCCATATAGTAAGTATCAACCACACGTGTTCGATTTTTAATGTGTTCTGAAAAGTCTCAGATGTTTTTTTTTGTTACTATGTAAATCGGCTGTTAGCATTGAAGTGATGAAGAGACTTTTTTTTTTATTACAATAGTCTAACATCTCTGCTTTTCTTCTTTCCAAACTGACGTATTTACTTTGGTAAATCTTTTTTTTTACTCGACTAACTTCTTTGCTCTCGTTTCCTTCTACTTGCAGTCTTTCCCTTTCTCCCTAGCCGGGGGCCGCTCCTATGCTGCCCCAGTGCTCCCACAACGGAACTCCATATTAGGCCAGCAGCTCATCAGTCATTATTCATTTGCTAGTGTAGGCCTTGGCTCATTAAAGAGAGAATTCGGTCTGTAACATTAGCGCCAAGTAATGGCCTGTGTGTGTGGGCGAGCGACTGTGCAATCGACATCAGATTTGTGTCTGTAGAGTTTGGGTAAATACCACCCCCGGTCAATACATGCCAACAATAACCGCTCAGCTGTTTGTCTAGGAACTTAATCGGATTCATTCTCAGCTGGCTATTCAAAAACAGTTGAGATTTAAATCTTTATATCAGAACATTTATTGCCTTTATATATCTGTCTACGTTTTTATTGTTTTAATGGAGCTGGGAGGGATGGGAAGGAACATCCTATTCTTTTGAAGTGCTTTTCAGATCATTTGTCCTCTGGTCCTAACGTGGGTGTGGGCTTTCTTATATCCCAGACCGAGGTACTGTTGACTAAATCTACATCTTTCTCCCTTGTTCTCCCTTTGAACCGGAGCCGCGTCACATCTCTTAACACTGACTTTTTCTCTCATGTGTCTGGTGGTTGACTCTGATAACCTTTCTCTCCCTCTTGCACCCTTCCTTGTGCTTTTCTTTTCCAATGCCTAAAATAGAAGTGGAGCAAAAAGGTAAATGATTAGTCCAGTTCCCCATCCCTGTGCTCCCCCCGCCCCCCACCCTTTTACCTCCCTCAGCTCCTTGTTCTGTGGTATTGAATACAGACCCCCGCCCCCATGCCCCAACCCCACCTTCCCCCGTCTCCAACGTCTTGATTGCCTCTCCTCGTCAAATGCTAAGCCCATAGAGGGATTGATTGTAATGCTGGGGGTCCAATTGAATTTCCAAACTGAATTCAAAAGACGCCCCGAGGTCTCAAATGATATTTCTGTCCGCCGACATTTTATGAAAGTGACCCCCAGCCAAAGAGCCGATTAGTGCAGGGACAATATATACCCCTATTACGGCGGCTCATTTAGTTAGAGTGTTGAGCTATTCTGTGTATTATCCACTGGCTCAATCTTTGATTTGATTGGCCCACTCTTTTGTCACGCACCTAGCACTAGATGGACAGATAGAAAAAGAGGGCCGCTTATGAAAAGAGACAAAACACTTCCAATGGAACGAGTGAGTGTGTCGCAGCCCCGTTTCATTTTGAACCGTCGCCGTAGACCCCTCGGCCACCGTTTGTGTTGCCATGTCTATCGCGCCCCAGACAATGGGTGAGGCCTCTTTTCTACCGCTGTCCTCTCCTCGAATCCCCCACCTTCATGTTACGTCTGCTTTGCTGCCTCCACCTCCTCCCAGAGTCTGTTGTCAGGTCTCCCCCCGTCGCCCCCCCAAGATGTGAAGCCTTCTCCCTTTTCATTTTCTTTTGTCTTTTTTTTCCGTTTTCTTTCAAACCAGCCATGTGTGCGTGTGTGCATGCACTGTGTCTACGCATTGATCCAGCTCTCAATGTGGCATTTGATGGTAGATACAAGTTGGCATTTTCAAAGCGACGTGAACCCTACCTCTCCCATATCCCACGCTCTTACATTTACAGGTTTTCTGTACCCGCTCTGTTCCCTTTTTGATTTGTTTTTGTTTTCGGCCCGCGGTCTTAATGAAGCCAGTGCTCCTCCCATGTTCCTTTTTCCATGCCACCATCTTGTTTCCCTCTCCTCTCTGTACTCCAATATCACCACATCAATACCAACACTAGTTCATATTCATAGCACAATAACTTTGGCTATCTGTCCCTTTGTCTTCAAGACAACAAGCAACAAGAAAGGCACTTGTACAGAAATGTATGTAATGCGTGGTTTGTAAAATGCGGTGTTCCATAACCTCCATGTTTTTGTTTTGTCTCCGCCCTCTCTGCCTTTAGTTTTTATTTGCCCTGGGACTCTGAAGGGCATTGGAGAGCCCACCTTCCTGTTTGAAGCTGAGCAACAAGCCGGGGCGTGGTGCAAAGACCCCCTGCAGGCCGGCGACAAGGTCTTCTTCATGCCCTGGACCCCCTACCGCACCGACACCCTCATCGAGTACGCGTCCCTGGAAGACTTCAAAAACGGCCGGCAGACCACCACCTACAAGCTGCCGCACCGCGTGGACGGCACGGGCTTCGTGGCCTATGACGGCGCCATCTTCTTCAACAAGGAGCGCACGCGCAACATCGTCAAGTTCGACCTGCGCACGCGCATCAAGAGCGGCGAGGCCATCGTGGCCAACGCCAACTACCACGACACGTCACCGTACCGCTGGGGCGGCAAGACGGACATCGACCTGGCCGTGGACGAGCGGGGCCTGTGGGTCATCTACGCCACGGAGCAGAACAACGGGCGCATCGTGGTGAGCCAGCTCAACCCCTACACGCTGCGCTTCGAGGCCACGTGGGAGACGGCGTACGACAAGCGCTCGGCCTCCAACGCCTTCATGGTGTGCGGCGCACTGCACGTGGTGCGCTCCACCTACGAGGAGAACGAGAGCGAGGCCGGCCGGAGCCACGTGGACTACGTGTACAGCACGCGGCTGGGCGCCGGCGAGGACGCCGACCTCCTGTTCCCCAACCAGTACCAGTACATCGCCGCCGTGGATTACAACCCCCGCGACAACCAGCTCTACGTCTGGAATAACTTTTACATCCTCCGCTACGACCTGGAGTTTGGACTGCCGGAACCCACAGACGGTAAGGCTGTGATTTGGTTTGGGATGTGATTTGGTGTTACCGAGTCCCGCGGCGGGGCGTTGTGGGAGAGTAATGGCTGGCTGCCTTTAATTTGGGTTACAGCTCAGGTGTGATGGTGAGAAGAGGGTTTTGTTAGTCTCGGGGATTGGGCTCATTTGCAAATGTAAATTACAGATTCATCCCAGATTGAGCCCGCTTCCCGACGGAAACGTTTTGGCACCGGGCCGAAGTACAGCAGGCCTCACTATTACCAGCAGGCAAGCTAAGGCAGTCACTCTGTTGGGCGCTTGGACCCCATCAAATTCTCTAATCCAAGGCCATATTCCCGGCTATTACAGACCGTGCCCTCCTGACCTTCCCCTTTTAAGGCCCGGAATGGGATTCTGAAATATTACAATCCGTAGGACAGAAGGTTAACCCAAGTACCCCCACCGACGTTCGCCTCGGGATTCGGACATCTGTTGCCACGGCAACCTCATCAGCTCCTCTGAGGCTGTCTGGTGACAATAGATCAGGAGGCAATCTCCATAACATTGTGGCTGGAGCCGGGCGCTAACAGCCCAAGTCAAAGTGTGCGTGGGAGGGAGGGAACTGGGTGGCTGCTTGGGCACGGTGATTCACAATGGAATGACGAAGTTAGGCTCATGACTGTACGCTGGAAGTAGAGATCAATTATAGCCAGGCTCCTTGGAGTAGGGGGGTGGGGATATCTAGCTGGGGGCTGAGGGGCAGACAGACATGTCATCAGACAGGGTCCTTATCCCCCTCCCATAATAGGCTTAATTACCTACCTGCCAGTGCCACCACCTCCTCCTTGTGAACCAGACTAACTCCCCACTCTGTGACAGCCAGAGCTCCCTCCAGATGAAGTCATAGGACGCTATGCCTCAGAGTGCTCTGGGATGTTGGCTGTCGGAGGGTAACGTGATCCCTGATCTATGGCAGGGGGCCCGGTGGCGTCCCTGCTGGGGGGGCCCTGCAGCCTCGCGACCCCTGACTTTTGACCTCTTGTCAGCACGTCTGTTTGCGGCCCTGCCTGGGGACTGCTCTTCCCCAGCACAGCGCCTGAAGGCAGCCAGGGGCTCTAGTGAATGAATACGGGGCTCGACAACCCAACGTAGCCTCAATTAAGACCCAACGTAGAACCCCCTCATTTCATGCACTCCCCTTTAATGAGCTCCCTATGCCTGGCTTGGTGTGCCTGCATGCGGACGTTACGCTCCGGCGTCCATGCTCAGACATATGTAAATGTAATTAACAAGCAAATGATCATAATTGGTCACCGCGTCTTAAGGACAGCCTCGCGTAACGAGAGACGTGGCCATGGCGGTGCACTCGCAGCCGAAAGCTTAATGTGCTCTCTCAACTCCTGCAGTGCCCCGCTGGACGCCCAGGGCCACGCCGCGTCGACTTCACTCACCGCCGGGCCCTTATCTCGAAAACAGTCTCTAGGAGTCGCCGGCTGTTGATTTCACTCGATATTCTAGGAGGAACGGCTCTCGCCCTGCCACGCTTCCATGCCCCATGTGCACGCATGCCTTCCTCCTCACTGCAGACTATTAGCTGTATTTTATGGAAACGTTAGGGGGAGAACGACTGTTTGGAGAGGATGGGGCTTAACAGAACAACATGGCCACCGCGCCAGTGTTTTGTGAATGGTAAAAGAAATGAATAGGGTCGTGTTTATTAGTTGTCTTTTTTCCAGATCTGAGCTTTTTACAGCACACCTATTTAGCTATTATAATTTATTGCCACTCAATATTTAGGTGTATGAAACAACATGGTCTGCATGGTAATCTAATGGTGCTGAAATAATGCCTTTTTTTGTGAAAGTGAGGAGCACTTGAGGCATAGAGGAGAAAATGAATAGTGCCCATTAAGATTCATAGGGCCAACAGATCTCCCAAGACAGACCAACGCAGCAACTTCAATACAGCACAATGCTACCAAGTCGGCTTCTCTGTCCGAAAAAAACCCCGCCAGCAACCTTGCTAGTGCTAACACTCATCCCCCGAGGCACATATTCGTCAATCCGATTAGGCTGTTTTTTTCAAGGTGTTTCGAGGAAAGAGATGAAAGCAGAATTTAATTGGCTTTAGCGTACAGTGTGTATTTTTCCTCTGGCTTCTGCAGAGAGGGCTATTTTTTATTTTTATTTATATTTTTTTGCACCTTGGGTCCAGGCCAGATTGATTGTCTCAAGATAATTCTCACAACACACGCTTCAGATAAATCCAAATTCCACTAATTCGTTCTGAACACAAAGACACTAGTGATCAATACTTAGACAATCCAGCACGTTTTTTTAGAGCCCCAAAGGGATGCGTGCCAATAAAAAGCAAAGCTAAATGTCCCCCTTACACAGATCTGTGTGGACACTTTTGATGAATTGTGGGAGTTGCTCAGAGACACTGAGTTGTCACGGTCCAACGGATTCAAAGGACCAATCAGAATAGTCCAGAGTTGCTAGGAACATTTCAAAGTAACATGGAGAAAAAAGGGAGAGTCATTTGCCTGCAAGGTAGCATTGATCTGAGGAGCTGAAGAAGAGGAGTGTAAAATTAATGGCTTTTCTCTGCAAGGGCCGTTGAGAAACACGGGGATTTAGCCACATCGAAGGGATTCAACAGAAGAGCAGCAGACACACTACCCGGAATTAAAAAGCTGTCTAACCAAACGCTAATAGACTCAAATCTGTCTGCCCTGCAGAGCTATCACAAAGCCTGTGTTTTTGTTCTTTTAATTTCCCAGCATAAGCTCAGTAATGCATGTTTTTTTTAGTTTTTTTTTGTTTAAATCATCCAGAGAATGCAGCCAAGTGAGCCATCGTAATGCAGTTAGGGCTCATTAATAAATATGCCATCCATAAGACCGGAGTGCGCGTACTTAATGAAGTCTAGACTAAAATGAATTACGCTATGTATTATTCACCTTCGGCCAGTCCTGGGTTTGGAAGCACGGTGGTGCCAGGTAGTGGAAACGGGCTCACACAGTCAAAGGTCAAAGAAATGGACAAGAAAAACGCTATATTGTGTGTTTGTTTTTTTTGTCAATGTTATACATGTGTCGAAGCCTTCCTGCTGCTCATTGCGAGTGGGAGTTTAGTCTGGTGTCCTGTGCTGGAAGAGTTAGGTGGCCTCCGGTCTTCAGTTTCAGCCTTCATAAATCAACACTACACACACACACACACACACAGACACACACACACACACACACACACACACACACACACGCACACACACACACTCGGGGTCCCCGAACCTGTCTATTGAAGCTTTTTCTGTCTCCTGCTCTTTAAAGAACATGTGTCAAGAATGCAGGCAGTGCGCCGCAGCAATGTCCCATTTCTCTACGGCTTCGGTTCACCCAGCGGTAAATAACAGCTTATTTAGGACCACCCCAGAAAGAAACGCTGTGCTGGTGGCGCCTGCAGGCCTACAACAAGATGGCCTGTCTTCTTAGCCAAGCTTGAGCAGATGGTTTACTTAGGTCCATTACGGTGTGCAGGACGGATGCTAACGTCACGCAGCAGAACGGCGCAGTGGAAGACCGCATATAAACAGGCTGATGTAAAATTCATGTCTGGTGGGATTCCTTGTTTCTCTATCATTAGCTACCAGCAGGGATATTCAAAGGCAGGGGGAGGCAGAAGCACTTACTGGAAGCCGTGGCACACGCTTCCTGTACAGACAGAAACTGGTTATGTTTCCACGCACACACACACACACACACACACACACACACACACACACACACACACACTCACCTGATGAGCCATGTGCATGCGTTGATCCACAGGCTCACACACCGACACACACGTACACAGGCACAATACTTACCTTCTTTTTTTTTTTCTGTCCCTCTTCCTCCCACGTATACACGGGTCCGCTCACACCATCCTTTATTCATTGTGCTAAAGTGAGGCTGGTGGTGATGCGTCGGCGGCATAGCCAATACTCTGCCGCAGACTGGTTTGTTCTGGTTTATTTTGTCCTTGTAGGTGGCAGTATTCACACTTAGATAACTAGTGTGAAAATTAAGAGAATGTCACATTACTGGCGAGTCGCAAGTCGGTACATTCTGTGTAGTGACATTTGGAAGTTGCCGGATCTTTTTTGAAAAGGGTTGGTTGATAAGTAGTTTGTAGCTGCTGGCACTTCTTTTGGATGAATGTTGTTTTTCAATGCTTAGAACATACTCCCAAGTCTGACATTTCTTTAAAAAATTTTTGTCACATTGGGAGCTGGGTTGTTAATTGCTGAACTGGAGCTAGAACCCTCAATTCTTAAAGAGCTTTTCTAGGGTGGATAAAACAGCTGAGGTGCATGCCGTCCTAAAGCTTGTTATCCTTCTTAGATAAATCCTATTTTTTAAATGGTAAAAACATTCACTTTGTTGTTGTTGCATGCTTAGAAAAAACCAAGACAGAGAGAAGCTAGACCTCTTATCAGTCGATGGTAGCTTTATTTCATTACTATTTCATTCTCTAAGAAAGGAAATGGCCCCAGGGTGCTGTTGCAGTATGGTTAAGTGACTCTACTTAAAGCTCTGCTTCGGTAATGGATAGCATTGCTCCTCTCTGCCTTCCCTACCAGCAGTTCTAGCTAGTTAGTTTCCCTCTTACTTTTTTCGAGAGCTGCTCGACCTCAAAACACCTTCTGTTTTTCGTATAATCGACATCACTCAACATATGCCCAACTCTATGTCCTCCCTGTCAAAATCCCCTGCAAAGAATGACTTTTCAGGCTCTTCAGTAAAATGGCAGCTAATTGAGGCGTCGCTCTCATGGTTGAGTGCTACCGGAGGACACTGAGGCTTTCATCGCCGGCGAAAATTGCTCATCATAATCAAAAGAAAATTGTTGAGCACGGCGGGTGTGGAGACATCAAGAGATGCATACGAGAGGATAGGCTTTGACAAGGCATGTTTACTTTCCGTCAAGACTATCTATTTATTTATCGCCATTGATGTTGTCCGCACTTAGATACATCTCGAGCGAGAGCCTTCAGTTGAAATAGTCCAGAAACGTCATCGGCTTCTCCTCCCAAAGTTCAGCGAAAAATCTAAAAAGGAGGGTGGCGGAAGTTTGTGTTTAAGTAAATTTTTTTTGTTAGGATGTATTATTTGTGAGAGAAAGATGAGAGAAAGAGAGAGGGAGAAGAAGAGCAACCTAGGCGCACTTCGTTTTGAATGTTTGTCACAAACCAAAAAGGTCAAGTTAATCAAGACACCTTTCACACCCAATACCTTCCTTCTCACTCTCCCTGCCTCACACCGTCTCACGCACACATCCAACATCCCACGTCAGCACTTGAGTCACCCAGACTAAACAACTCTCGCACCAAGCAACGCACACTGCCTGTCCCTCGCAGCTGCCATTACACCACAGCTCTTTTAACGCTACGTCCATTCAATTATTTTAATCCAAAAAAACAGAACTCAAATTACTCTGAAACCAAGCTTACACCCCCGTTGTGGCACCGCACAATCTAACGCTCCGAAACATTGTGTAGGCTTGATAGAGAGCGAGAGAGACCGACATAGACAGAGATAGAGGATGAGCAAAGGAGAGACCTCAGGGGAGAGAGAGAAAAGGAAAGAGAGAGAGAGAAAGAGAGAGAGAGAGAGAGAGAGAGACCTGTGTGCTGTGACATGACAGGCCGCTCCACCAACATCTGTTCCCCACAATATGGGGACATATGTCAGACATCAGTCTGCTGGCCGCAGCACCTTGGAACGTGTGAGCACAATGGCTGGGTGAGCGGGGGCTAATTGATCCCTCCCACCCCCCCGCCCAGGACTGAGGGGTGACTGGGGGGGGGGGGGTGTCACAACACCGAGGGCCGACCGCGGGGCGAGCCCAGTGTTTAAGCGGTAGTGGAGCTGCCATGGCACTTCTGTGCCCCCTCTCTGTAATTTGTGTTCGCCAGGCCGGCCAGACCTGGCCTAATGCATTGTGGTCGCGGCCACTCCCGTCTCTTAGGGGCGTCCCCGAAACAGAGGCCGGCTTTGTATGTTACCAACTAAGATATTTCACTGGGAATTGAGAGGGAGAGAGAGAGAGAGAGAGAAAAAGAAAAAGAAAATCACAAAACAAAGACCCTACCCCGATCGGCTGATTGGCTCCAGACGCTAAATGTGAGCTTTGTCACCGCTCAGTCCCAGGAAATGGAGATCTGTGTGCCAGATGATGGGGTGTCAGATAGCATGATATTGCATTTTTTCCCCCCAGAAGCCCGCAGGGGCCCCTGAACAGAGTAATGTTTGCCTGACAATGTCTGGCTGCTTGTGGGAAGCTACCTTTATCTCCGTGAGCCATCAGCTGGCCATGGGGATCGTCCGCGAGCGCTCATGCAGGAGACACAAACTATGTATCCCTTACACACACACACACACACACACACACCGCCCAGGCACATTTTTTTTCCTCTCCCCCTCTTTCACAGCGACACACTTATCCGTATGCGTGGACACGCTCGCCAGGGCGAACTGCCACGGTCCCCGTTCCATCATTCATAATGGCTATTCATATCATATTGATATTTATAGCCATCCCATTTCTGCTCTCTCATTTCCTTGTTTTCTCTCAGACAAATGTCTATCTGCGCACAGCAGGCCCAGTAGTGAGCGCACGCTTACTTACGGAACGTACACGCGCACATACACACACACACACACACACACACACACACACACACACACACACACTCACACACGCATTTGCTCCATGGACCAGCAAGGCATTGAGTAAAGCAGAGCCAGATTATCGCTGATGTATGGTTTTTGCCGAGGGGCATTGCGGTTGAGTTTTCTCGTGCCTGCTTTATCAAAGGGAAAGGGAGCGAGGGGGGGGGGGGGGGGGGGGGAAGGGTTTTATAGAGGGGGGGAAATATTAAACGGGCAAAAAAATTAGGGTGGTGGCCGGGTTTGTATTCCCTGTTGACATTTAATCCGCC
>JAVQIZ010179387.1:0-12387 GCA_036023535.2 Galaxias brevipinnis
CCCCCCCCCCCCCCCCCCCGCCGCCCCGCCCCCCCGCCCCCCCCCCCCCCGGGGCGAACAGAGGCGCGAGATCCTGTCTTGCAAAACTTTGTAGAATATAAAGACTGTTATAGTAATGATTAAACATTACTCATAGCTCAGTAAATTCCAATCATTCATGTGGATTGCTTTAAAACGTTCCATAAGTAAATATGCACTGGGGCCCTATGTAGAGTAGATATAGATCATGTATTTCTAGAGCATGATCCTCTGGGGTATTTCTAGTTTCATTTTGCAGGTGAATCTGTGCTAAACTCCTGTTGACATTTGTTGTAGGGGCAATTCTGTCGTGTGAAAATTATCCCTTGATTTTTCCATGTTGTCGATACCCTTAAATATGGAAAGAAAAATAGATACAATATAAACACTATAATAAGTATAGGTTGTGTGTGTGGCTGTGCGGTACTCTCTGCCTCCTCCACAGTTTCAGGGTTGATTTGCTCAACCTGGTCACCAGGGGGATTGAGGTGTCGTTGTGCTCATCACTTAATTAATGTGAACCTGAAGGCGTTGCTCAAACACAAGAAACCTAGGGAGTTTCCTGAAGAGCAAATCCGTTACAACCATAGCTGTTTTTACAATGTTTCAAATTCAAATAGACACGTTTGTTTATTAATAAATAAAGGAGTGTAAATACACATTGGTGTAATGTCCTAAAATCCATCCCTCTTCGTACATCTGAGAACTGTCAGTCTGTGTGAAAGGGAAACAACAATAAATGGGTCTCACCACAGAGTAGCCACAAACCACTGACCAACCAGCTTCTAGGCGACGGCACTCTGAGAATGGCAGGCTACAGATCTGACTCTGTCCACAACTTGTTCGTGGCTTGTTTGGGTGAAACCACCATGACGGAGGTCTGGGGATGACTATCTCATAGAAGTTGGACTAATTTTGGACCAACATAGAGTAGGTCACTGGTGACCAGAACCATGAGAGTTACGTTCTGTAATGTACAGTGCTTAGCTGACAGTGGGAGGCTGTCAGAAAAGAAGGAAGCATTTCAAACTTGTCAAATTCTTTATAGGACGAGGCAAACTCAAAACTATAAAGCACAGTGTTTGTCATCTGTGCAAGCTACTGTCAGTATTCTCACACACAGCTTTCACTTAGTATATCCATCTGACTGTAAAGTACATCATAACGTTCATAAATATAATTTATGATATAATAAAAACCAAGTGTTTTCCCTCTATGCTAATGCTGACGGTCTCATAGGCCTTTTATTAACAAGGGTTGAACAAAACAAAACAGAAAAAACGAGGCTGAGCCTAGAGCACCATTAAATACATGTGGTTAAAAAAAACAAGGCTGATATTGTCTGTTACATAAAATGTGTAATTCCCCAGGCTTTGTATACACAGACAACAGAAGAAATGTCTCTTAAGGTAAACAGCAAACCTAACTTTCTCATACACATTGTCTGGAATAGTTTGTTATATGACCCCCCACCTAACATATTTTAAACACTGAAGTCGACTGTTAGGATTTCAACTATATGTTTTTTTGTTTTATTGCAGTTATAGATTTTTTTTTTTTAATGGGCTTTCTCCTGTATTTTTTCCAAATAGAATTCATGGAATAGATATGAGTTTTAACAGAATTAAAAAGATTTTGATCCGCTGGCTAGGTGCGTTTTCAACGGTCAATTGAAAGGCCAAATTAATTTAGCTTTACTGTGTCCTTAGTGGCACAATAAATATATCCCACAAAACAAAAAATAAATCAGTTAACCTGTTAATCTATTCTTCAACAACTTAAGCTAAAACTCCTTTAGCCTTGCAATGTCAAAACGTAAAGTGATGTGTGTGTCCAGAGGTCTTTCCTGTAGGCCTGCGTCCTGTTTGGATGGGCCAGGGGGACTGGTGCTGCTGTAAGGCTGCCAACTCATCAGATCTCAGGACTATTTTAAACTAGAGTCAGCTCCCCTGATTCAAATCAACGGAGGGACCTCATCCCTTCAGTTCCTGTGACGTCAGGTTTTCCTGGCAAACAGCGTGATTGCCTTGAGCATTTCATCTGAACCTACTCACACAGTAAAGAGCTGCATCGCAGTTGGTCAAGGAGTTGTAGGGCAAATTACATTTGTGAAATTAGCTCTTTATGCTCTTGTTATAAAGCTTACAAAAAGAAAGAGTCAATTTATCTGTTTTACAGATTATTTGCTTTACTAAGAAAATACAAAACAATATAAATATATCATACAGTAGTTCAAAATAGATGTATTGCAGTATTTTTCATTTACTCCACATGTAAAAGCAAACATTTTGTGCCTATCGGCGAAAAATAAATAAAAATACCACTAACACTTTATTTTAAACTTTGTGAAATCTCATTGTCACAATTCCTTAAGGCATTAATAATAACTTCATGCAATATCAAAGTATGCTTATTGTCACTAATAATTCGCAAAACCTTTTCAAGGTAGGGTTGACAAACCCACTGATCCATGTTATTATTACTGTAGATATAACTTTCATACATTTGACAGGAATTTATTGATTGATTACATTTGATATAGTGCTTTTTTATAGACACCCAAAGCACTTTACACAGTATGCACCCACCTGACAAATGCAGTTTCATACTGTCTCTGGTCCACAGCTTCAAATTAAGTGTTGGCTTATCAAAATTCCATTGTCTGGATTGTAGGCATTACAAATGTAAAAAATAAGAATTGTGGGTATGTTTTTTTTGTGTATGAGTGCGTGCGAATGTCAGGACATAGTGTTTCTATGAAGTCGGTGATGTGTGTGCGTACATCGGTGACTTTGACCTTTATAGGTTTCACCGGAAGGTCTGTCATGTGAAGTAGGCAAATGCAGAACAAGGGGTTAACCCGAGTAAAGAATAATCACAAGCACAAAAGGGATCACATGACAAAACAGGATATAATGCTGTTCGTAGTGTTAACTGTGGAATACACATCTATAAATGGTTCAGGACATACTTCCCTCCCCACAGGGATTCCCCTCCAAGCGTGGATCACTTGTTCAGCTAAAACCTTTACAGAACACCAATGTCACAACAGATTGTTGTCCTTTTCTGTTGAATTGTTGCTATGACTACTGTGTATCTTTTAATTATTACATTAAAGAAACGTGGGTGGTGGTGGTGGTGGGGTAAAGTCTGGTAATCATCAGCTACTTCCATACTACTCTTGTGAAAGAAAGGTATTGGGTGGCAGTTGGAGGTCCAACCCACTGACCCTTCACCATGCAGCTTAGTTAGGAAGAAAATGTACATTACAATGTGACATGTGTTCTAGATAAGTTACATGTGGCCAATATCCTGCTATTAAAGTTGATAGCGCTTTCAAATTACACATAATTACCGAATGAAAACAAATTTAAATAATATATATATATATAAATATATATATATAAATATATATATATATATATATATATATATAAGGGGAGGGTTACTTCATGAAGTTATATCAATAACAGGAAAAGTATTTGCAGTGCCCCTTCAAGCTGTAAAAACATTCTTCTTCTATTTTTCTTCTTCTTTTTTTTTTTGCAGCAGGTGTTCTGACATTGTTACTTCCTTTAGAGGCATCCACCATCCTGAGGCCCCCTTCACAACTAATATTTCCACCAGTTGAATAATTATTCTAACATAACACTGCTTTAAACGGTTATGGAAACATCTAGGAATGGAAAAATATCCAGAATATTGTTTTTCAGTCAAATTCACTCACTGGAAAGGCGCTAATAGAAATAGGCGACAAACATCCATTTTGTGAGATACTGCCATAACCTTCGGTTTGCGTCCACTCCATATGATTGACAGTCCAGTGAAATCAAAAGTGAAATGTGAAGGTACAGAACACATTAGGGTACATCAAAAATATAATATAGTATAATATTACAAACTGCTTTCAATGTACCTGAACAGTACATTTACAGGGTAATAGAAAACAAAAAGCTAATTAAATCTTCATTGAAGTGAAACACATCTAAAGTGCAAATGACTACATCAGCAAATTGGCCCTTAGTATTGGTGTGCAAAAACAAAACAAAAATGTCAAATAAAAAAACACCATATAAAGTTATGGTCATGTTAAACATTGAGGTCATAGATTGCGTCAGTGCAAACCCAGTGACTATTCTGCAGAACATAAGACAGTCATATTAAGTTTCACTACGTCAGTTTTAAGGACCTGAAATGAATCATTACATTTCCATGTAAATACATCACAGCTTCCATTTGGTTCGCAATGTTTTTTTTTTTACCAATGTCATTGTAGATTCAAGAAGTGTCAAATTGTGTCAAAGTTTTTCTTGATGTAAGCTTGAGCTTAAGTTTGATCCATTAACAAAAAGTCCATATCTTTTTTTGAGATTGCTGATGACATGGTCCTACTCCTTTTGAATAAACCCAATATAGAATGATACATAGTACATTCAACCCACACAGAACTGAGCAGGTGTCGATATCCTGGGTTTGCAACTATTTTCATTTAATAGTTTTTATCATTCAATGTCCATTAGGCACTCACAAAATAAAAAAAATATTTAGAAAACTTTTAAGTTAAGGCTAGCATAAGGTTTCACTAATGCACTCATATCATATTCAACGAAAGTATGGGAATATTTAAGAGTGCCACAGAACCGGCACTGGAGCTCTCTCTCTCTCACCACCGACGGACGCCATGCCGTTTAGGTTTACCTCTGTTTGTGTATTGGCCTTTATTGGTCTTTATTTGTTACTCCTTCAACACACATTCCTATGCGTCATAGATCAATCAGGTTCTTTGCACGTTCTAACTGGCTTACACACCATATGGATTATTGCAAACCTTAGTTTGGTTTAGGTGAGCAGGTGGAAAAAAAAAAAAAGTTTTTTTTCTTTAAAATGTCTGGTGTGACCACGCTGTAACAGTACATGCTATTTAGGCCCTGAAGCTTCCACTGAACCTTTTCCTCCGAGGGTTACACACTTTTGAGAGGAGCGCCAGCACTCCCATCAACACCAGCACACTCACTATCACTATCACAATGATGCTTAAACTCCTACTGTCCAGAGTCTGACACTGCTCCTGCGTCACACTCTCAATGTTCACCTCCACCAGCTCCGAGCCCTGCATGTGTTTACACATCACCACCTCGATGTCGGGAACCACCACTGCCGAGCGCTGCACCATGCTGAGGAAGGGGAGGTTGCCGCAGCAACTGAGGGGATTGGAGCCAACGTAGAGGGTTTTCAGAGAGCGTTCCAGAACCTGGACAGTGCCATACTCCAAAGTGACCAGGTTGTTGTTCTGCAGGTTCAGAGACTGGATGGAGGTCTCTTTGTTCCACGGTGGCAGAGAGCTCAGCTTGTTGGTGGACAGGTCGACAAACCTCAGGCTGCTTAAAGTGGAGAGGTCCATGTTCAGATGAGCGATTTGGTTTTCCCTGAGCGACAGGTGAACCAGGGAGTCCTGGAGACCACTGAATGCCTCTCTGTCCAACTCTAAACCAGGGTTAAGGGACAGGTCCAACAGTTTCAGCGGGGTGCCGGCAAAGGCGTATGCTGGCAGATGGTCTAGGCTGTTTTCAGACAGATACAGGAAGTGCAATGTAGGTATTGAGTCAAAGTAAACACACCCGGGGGGATCAGGGTTATCGTGGTCTGCTCTGAGGGCTTTGATCGGCTCTGACTGGGACACACAGACTCTGAAATAGTTTCTCTCGAGGTGCAGGTCTGTTAGACGCGGGAGCCGTTGAAATGTGGTGGGGTCTATAGTGTGGAGGTTGTTGCCTTGTAAGAAGAGTTGTGCCAGCGACCTCAGAGTGTTCCTACCGAACGAAACATTTTGCAGAGCGTTGTAGCTGAGGTCCAGGATCTTTAAAGTGTTTAGCGGACTTTCCTGGTTAACGGAAAACGACTCTATACAGTTGTTACTGACGTTCAGGAGCTCGAGGGACACCATGCTGCAGAAAAAGGACTGCGGTAGGACTGTCAGTTGGTTGTAGCTCATGTCGAGGTAAACTAGCCGAGATAGGTCCTGGTGTCTGGCGCTCACGGCAGGCCGAGTGACAGCTACAAACGAGTCTCCAAAGTGCTCTGACTCATCTACTGTTACCGTAGCGTTGACGCTCATCAGTTGATTCCTCGACAAATCCAGGTACATCAGTTTATTCCTTCTGGGAAGGAGTGGGAAGTAGTGAATCTTATTCTCCCTAAGGTCCAAGTGGAGAAGTTCATACTCGTCGTCTGAATCTATCGTTTGGAAGTTCTCCATACTATTTCTGCTTAGATTGAGCACTTTAAGGTGAGAAAGATTAAAATCTGTGATACAAGTGATGGAATTCACAGACAAATCGAGTTCGGTCAAATGGAACAACAATTCAAACGCTCCATCTTCAATCTCGAGGATGACGTTGTTGTGAAGGTCAATGTTTCTCAGGGCTAGAGAGCCACAAAATGTGTTTTTAGCCACTTTGGTAATACTGTTGCCATTCAAAGAAAGGTTCACGAGGGCTGGGCACTTACTAAGGAAATAGTCACTCATACCTGTATGTAACCCGTTTCCCGACAGGTCAAGACTCTCCACGGTTGTAAGTGGTCCAATGTTGGTATTCGAGAGAGCAAAAACATCCAAGTTATTCCTGGAGAGATTAAGCACTTTCAGATGGGTCATGTTTTCAAACAGACCCGGTTGTATGAACTGAATCTTGTTTGAGTGAAGGTTGAGATGATGGAGAGTGTTGAAGAACCCTAAAGCGTCCCACGTCAGGTTCTGGAGTAGGTTCTGGGACATGTCCAGGTTCTGGGTGCTGTGAGGAAGCCCGGCTGGAATGGCTCTCAGGTTCAGACCAGTGCAGAAAACGTTCCTGTGGACCTGTGGATGGTGACAAATCACAAACACGTCAGTCTGAACTTTACAGACACTTCACACTCTCACAGGAATAAAGTTTATAGCATACATGGAAAGTCGTTTTATGAGTGATTCCATGTATTGTATGTTTTTTTTGACAGCCTGTTTAGACTTTGAGGCTTGTCAGGGGTGGATGCACCTCATAAAATAAAATAACTTTAAACAAGATGGCAGTGTTTTTCCAAATCAATTTCGGATATCAAACTTATTCGTGAGGCTAAGATTGGAACCATATGGGTAGAAAGTAACCTATATGCACGTGGACGCACACATGCTCAGGTTAAGGTTCTTGACATAGTTGTGGTATTTGAAGGGGGCTGCATTCCTGAAAATCTTGGCTACAAATCTAACCTCTGAGCGTTATCTTGTAATACAGGCTATTGCAGCAGTGTTTATTTTTTTTATTCTTTACAGTGGTACAAAACCTTTGCACTGGCCTGTAGCATGCTGAATGTAGTTTGTAGGCTACAGAGTAAGCAGCAAGTCATAAAGGCACCCATAAAAACAAACGCTCCATCAAAAGTGGAATAATTGTTTAAATTGTTTTCTCAATGTGCGTGTTTAGGTGGGAACATTAACTTGATGTAATTAGGAACAAAAGCTGGGTTGCGCAAGATTGTGAGTCGATGTCTCCCACTTTGTACCACACGGACAGCATGGACGGTGTAGATCAGGTACAGACTGATAACACAGGACCAAAGACAGGGTCCACTCGCAAGCAAAGGCCAAGATCAGAGGATTCAGCTATGATACACTTGGTTACAGCTACAGAGGACTCTTAAACAAAGATGGAGATTGGAGCTGAGACTACACCTCTATGACTGCCAACAGTTTTTGCCGGGAGCAGACAAAAGAAATGTGTGCTGCAGCACACGCCAAGAAAACCCTCAGAATCCCTCTGGAGGACACACTGTCATTTGTTGGGTGGGGCGCAGTGAGATTTGAAAAATCCAATGAGGTGTAAGGAAAGACGATTTTCACACAGCTCTCTTTATGTAAATATATATATCCACACACGTTCTATTGTTACATCATATCCTGTGCCTTTGTAAAGCTTTGAGTCTTGGCAATGGGTTTTTTTCAAATGGTTTACCAAAGGTTATAGATATAAAAAGAAATTGCGATAGAATTGGCAAAATACATTTTGAAGAAGGGTGTCTTGCTCCAAATGTCCGTGTGGCAAAAAGAAAAATGATATGTGGAGTGCTGAACTAGATTCATATTTTGGGATCAGCATCCATTCCTCAATTTCTTATCATGAGTTGAGCGCCTTGTGTCTTATTTTTATTATATATATTATAAGAGAAAACAATCCTAATTCAGTGCACATTTCAACAAAAATGAATAACTGTGTGTCGGTTATGTATGCTTGTATCTTATTCCATGTTTGAGGCAGTAGGAGAAAACAGTAAGGCCGACAAAGCAGAGAGATTAATTTCAAATCTGGCAACTTCAATGGTAACATTATATCTGGCCATTGACACAGCTCCACACAAAAACATTCCCAGTACTTTATCAAGCTCACAATAATAATGGTGCTAGACTAATTCATTAGGCTCTCCTCCATTTTAAAGATCAAATCATCTTTTTTTTTTAATTCTTGAAAAAACAAACTCTACACATACAGTAAGGCAGCCGGAAATGGGGTTGTCTAAAAGAGAGGATTTAAAACGTGCAGGGAATAGCTTTAGATCACATTGCATTACATTACATTACTTTACTTTCCTTTACATTACACATACAGTAAGGCAGCAGACAAAGGGGCTATCTATAAGAGAGGAACGTGCAGGGAAACGCTTTAGATTACATTGCATTACATTACTTTACTTTCCATTACATTACTTTACTTTCCTTTACATTACACATACAGTAAGGCAGCAGACAAAGGGGCTGTCAGGTCTCTGTTCACTTACCACTTGGCAGGGAGGGAGCTGGCGTTGTGACCGCACGGACGCCGCGATGGTAGTGACGCTAGCCAGGAGCACCCAGAGGACGCCTGCCATGGTGCTGTGCAGGAGAACGGACACACGTGAGTGGAGGAAGCACGCCAAACGTAGGCTACCATGTACGATTATTTAGAGGAGGAAAAAAAAATAATAGTAGGGAAGTGGTTTGTCCTGTGCAGCAGAGACAAATGACAGGTTACTGAAATACAATCTTCTTTGTTTGACGACTTTGTTCCCATTGTATCATGAAGCGTAGTAATCCTAGTGACGATGACCATTAATGACTAAGCTAAAGGATACATGTTTTGTTTTGCAGCCAACTCCCTTTAAGTCCTAACTCAATTCCAGTGAAATTATAAGTATACATGAAAAGGGAACTTGTGTGAGTTAAAAGTGTGCTACTTAGATGCATGGTGTCTTCAGACAATAAAAACCATAATTCATTAATTCATTCAAAAACTGATTTACGTTTTACAACTATATCAGCTTTGGTTTCTCAAAGGTGTCCGAAAGGGAATCTTTGGCAGGCCTTTATCAAATTACAAGTGGAAAGATGCACTCTTTGCTAATATCTCATGTAGATATGTCGTTTGCAGATTACTCCAAGACCAAAAGTAATCACTTGCTGAATAGTTATTGAATTTGTTTTATGGACATGAATAATATACAGTATAAGTTTATAATGATGGTAATACTGACGTAAGTTATCAGCATGTAAGCGTTATTACAGTTATACTAAGATCTCTTAAAACTTAGCTGCGTGGCAAAAGAACTGTACTTTTCTTATTAGAAACTTTATAACCAAAAGCAAAATGCATAGACCCACACTACAAAAAAAGACAAAAAAATATGTAGTCTGTCAGTCAGCTGTCAATAGACTCAGAGGTCATGGTCTTCACTCCGCAGATCACACAAAATCTCAACAACAACACATTACTCCAGCCCTCTAAACATGCAGAACTACTCCGTCTCAATCTCATCTCATTTCTAAACTAGCTTCATTAACTTCAACAAGCACATATCAGGATGGTCAGGATATCAGGATCAGCATAGTCCAGATATGACATATTTACCTCTGTTTGAGATGTTTTCCTCAGCAGTGTGTTTGGCTCATGCTGCTAGTGGACTGAGGTACTCGCATCCCAGGTTTTTTGAACACACCCACTCGACAGACAGACCCACACATAGTCAAGAAAACACACACTTACTCATTCTCTCTCCCCCCAAACAAACTAAGGCATATACTCTTGCTCTTCTTCTTGCTCTGTTCAGCGCAGGCATCACATCACATCCTGTGAGAATATCCTGCATCGTTTTTTTTTCTTCTCTTTTTTAGGGGTAATGCCTTATATGGAGAAGGGAGTTCAATTCCCCAGGCTGCTCCGTCTCTCTCTCTCTTACTCCCTCTCCCTCCCTCGGCCCCTGTCTCTCTACCCACCGTCTCTTTACCCCTCTCTCTCTCTCTTCCTTCCGCTCACTTCATCCTTCCTTGTCTCTCCCTCTCCCTCTCTCTCTCTGTCCTCAAGGATACTTCTTGTTATTTCTGACTAGGCTTTTCCACAGCAGATGTTAATTTATGTGTATCTGTGTCTCACATGAAAGTAATTAATTCCGTGTAAATTCCCGTAAACCATTACACAGAAAACACAAACTTGTAAAGTTTTTTTGATAAGACAATTTACTTAGTTTTCTTACTGTGGTCAGTCAACCAACCAGCAATGCCAATCACATGTCGGTAAACACTAGACTTGAGGAAAAACATGAACAGGCCTGGGAATAAAAAAAAAAGTCCCCGTTATTGTGTGACTAAAACCAATTGGTAGGCCTAAATCTCTCTCTGATTTGGAAAGACTGATAACAGGCAATTATAGGTAACAAACACTAATTGCAGGTACTTATTACACTGCCCTTTCAAAAGAGGAAGCTTAAAATCACTGTTTCAATACACATATTACCATACTGTATAGTAAGCCAGAATTTTTTTTTAGAATGTCCCAATACAACAAAAAAATGCAGTATGTCAAAAATGCATGCAACAGTACATTTTTTGCAAGTGCAGCTGAATTACCTACTAAAAGAAAAAAGTATGCGATTTGAGACGCAGCGTAATGTTGTAGAAATACGCTACCCACGCAAAGCCGCTGTATGGCATCAGTGGCCCAGCTGATCACCACGCACTGCTTGAGTAGTGCTACTACACCCACGTAAGACTATTAGATAGCTGACTGAGGAAAATTATTCAAACTCAGAGACCAATGATGGAGTGTATCAAGATCTACTAACGCTTGTAAGCCCCTCTTACACGGTTAAGGAAACCTACTAATTCGTGTAAGATGTAATGTTTCAGTGTGATATGATAAGGGTTACCCCGAACAAATAGCGGTTAATAAAGTCGAAAGTTTAAATCCCTTTTCTGCACACACAAAAATCGCACACGCACGGCATGCGCCCTACATTAGGTGAGCTGCTTACCTTGGTTTGTGTAGGGCCAACCTTTTGCACTAGTGAACTTGAGAGTGATGATGTTCTTCTTTCTGGTAGTAAAATGTTTCGAGCCGGTAATGTTGTCCCTGCTGTATCATCTCTCCGGTTATAGCTCGCTGATCCCATGGGATATACATCTTTATTTTCTGGAATTCCCGCAGGATGCTCAGACTTTTGCTTTCCATTTGCACAGATCACACAGATCGGCGTTAATTGCGGTCTACTGTAGCCTATGTACTGGAGCCATCTTTGGATTCTCTGGTCAATGTCGCCCCCCGGTGCTGGAGAGTGGTTGTTTTCTTTCCTTTTCTGTCATACAGGGAAAAACAAATAAAGCGACGGCAGGTGTCACTAGAGGCGTGGTCAGTTTTATAGCGTTAGACTTACATGCATTTTCATTAGCGTCAAGCTGCACAATGTTGTTGCCAAATAAGAAACTTTAACACTGTGAAACTTCTAAAACTTCAATTGCAGACTGCTGAAAAGGTTTTAGATGCGTAGGCTACCATATTTTTGCATGCATAGCCGTGAAGTCTTATACAGAGAAGAGAAAAAAATTAGTTTTTATTTAAATGGCCAAAAGCAGGAAATAAAGCACTATTTATTAACTTTAAATCTAGAGTCAAATAATTCCGTTAATATCAGGAAGAACCATTGGCCAACAATACCGACTGCCGGAAATATACACTGCTCAAAAAAATTAAAGGAACACATTTTAATCAGAGTATCGCATCAAGTCAATTAAACTTCTGGGATATTGATCTTGTCAGTTAAGTAGCAGAGGGGGTTGTTAATCAGTTTCAGCTGCTTTGGTGTTAATGAAATTAACAACAGGTGCACTAGAGGGGCAACAATGAGAGGACCCCCAAAACAGGAATGGTTTTCCAGGTGGAGGCAACTGAAATTTTCCCCTCCTACTCTTTTCTGAGTGTTTTTCACTAGTTTTGCATTTGGCTAGGGTCAGTGTCACTACTGGTAGCATGAGGCGATACCTGGACCCTACAGAGGTTGCACAGGCAGTCCAACTCCTCCAGGATGGCACATCAA